>CM041778.1:215194094-215334036 GCA_023374045.1 Limonium bicolor | reverse complement strand
CGTATTAAAAACAGTGATTAATTAGGCTAATTATATTTTTAAAGGCTTAATTACACTTAATAAATAACGAGGAACAAATCCCGAAGAAAACGGACCTTTAAAATGGGTTGTTAAAAGCATAAATAAACGAACCTTAAAGCGCGTTTTCGAGGAAACGGGAAAAACGTGACTTTAAGCGGGTCAAAAGACTCGTAACAATTTTGGTCAACTAAATATCATTAATAAATATTAATGTGAGGCTTTAGAACCAAAATTAATTAAACGAGAAAATTCCGGAAAACGGGGTACCGGTTAGTGAAAACTGTAACAACCGGGGTAAGTTGTGGGGTGAGAATGCAAATAAAGAAACTTAGTGTGTCCACATCGCAAATAAAAAAGTAAAAATCTGTGTGTGTGGGTAGTGGGACCGATTCCCTCTTCTCCTCCTCTTATATTCTTTCTTATTTGCTAAAGGACAACATAATAAGTAAAGAGCAAAATAAGACTCTCTCTCCACTCCCCCTCTGCTCTTCACGATTGGCCCCCTCCTTCTTCCTTCTCTGCATTCTCTTCTGTTCCATGCGATTTTCATGGAGAAAGGAGAAGCCACACTCAACTTCCATCTTCTCTCTCTTTGACCCCAAAACCTTCTCCAAACTCAACAAAAAATATACCATTGTAATCCCCTGCAAGGAGAACGTTTTCATCCTTTCAAAAATCCAAAAGCTCACTTTCGTTTTAGGGTATTCACCATTTGGAGATTTGAAGCCACCATTAGAAGCACCTTCACCTCCTTATCATCTTGAGGTAAAAAGAAATTCGAAAATCCATGGTTTCTAGCTCCTTGGCATTATAAGAATTTTTGGATTTTGAACTCTTGGCTCTTTGTTGCTCCAGCCGATTTGGTTCTTTGGTGGGCTAGAAACATTGTTCTCTTGCTAGTCAAGAACTACATTCAACCATTGTGAGGTAATATCCTTGTCTAAACCCTAAAACATTAAATTCTAGGGTTAGTGCAAAAATGAATGTTAAATGGTAGTGTGTATTGGTATGGTGGTTGTAGTATTGTGCATTTGTGAGGAAGAACCAAGAAGAAGGAAAGAAGAAAGGAGGAAGGAAGAAAGAAAGGAAAAAACTAGTAAGAACAAGGAAAGTCTCTTACCTTGAACTAGTTTGGTGTCATGTAATGTAACAGTTTTGAATTGTAAAAATGAGTAAGGAATTAAGTAATGAGTAGCAAGTATTGTAGTATAATGAAGAATGATATTGTAACAGTTTTGAAGTTTTAAATGAGTTTTAAAAGCTTGGGAAAACATGGGTATTGAATGGGTATGTGTGCAGGATTTATTGTTGTTGTAGTTGTATTGAAGAGTGAGATATGTATTGAGTAAACAGGTTGTGAGAATCGTATTATGTGAGCTGAAATAATGTGTGGAGTATGTTAAGAATATAGGGGAGACTATGCCCAAATTTTTGTGTAGAAAGATGAGGACTTAATGTTTAAGAAGAGGAAGTATTTGGAGAGTTTAGAAAGAGTGTTTTGTAGTTTGTAACAGATTTTGAAAGAGTATGTTAAGGGAATGGAACTAGGATGTGAGTGTATTTGGATGCTAAGAATAGCATTAGTTGAGAGAGTATTGGAGTGTAAGGTTGAGATGAAAATCTGTAGCATAAGAGAGAACAAAATCTGTAGCATAGGAAATCAAACTAGCATAAGTGTTGTGAAGAAGTGAGGAAAAATGTATAAGTGGAGGTAAGGATTAAGTACTAAGTTTGAGGAATGAATTAGCATGATTTGGAGTGTTTAAATTGTATTGGAACATGTTAGGATGTATGTAGGAAGATTGGGGAAACAATGGGTGAAATTGGAATTGAAAAACAAGGTCTGTAGCAGATTCTGCTACCGACCGACCCAAGCCTGGGTCGGACCGTGGGTCGGTCGGAGCTGAAGAAAAAAATAAACCTTCGGGAATGGACCGACCCAGGAGCCGTGGGTCGGACATGGGTCGGTCGGACTCGAATTTTCTGTTGTCGAAGTTTCGCACTTCGACCGACCCAGAGGTGGGTCGGTCGGTGGGTCGGTCGGAGCTTGGACAATGGGACTGAAACTCTCGGCAATGGACCGACCCAGAGGTGTATGGGTCGGTCGGAATGGTTCTGGGTCGGTCGGGAGAAATTTCAAAGACGAAACTTACTGGAATGGACCGACCCAGGGTTTTGGGTCGGTCGGTGGGTCGGTCGACCCATAACTTACAAAAAAAAAAAAATGTTTTAATTATATGATTATAGCAATCATATATGTATATGCCTATATACCTATATGCATATATATGTAGTAGTACACCATTAATGAGGTAATAATGGTAAGAAAGTAAGTAGATGAGTAATGAAACAAGTGTAAGAAGTAATAAGGAAGAGAATGGTTTTACAACCGAGTAAGAATGTAATAAAGTAGTAAGTATGCATTGCAAGTAGCAAAGAAGGAGTAAGTTAGATCAATAATAGATCATTGATCATACTACTTCATGTATGTATAGGAAATCAAATAGTTGATCTCCCAAGGACCCGGTAGTACGTAAGCGACGGTGAACGGTATGATTTCTTCATGCCCTGTATCCTAACTTGGTTACCCCGATTTGTGTGCTTATGTGATCACCAACAAGATAAATGCATGAACCGGATTATATTGCACATAATGTGTTTGAACTATATTGTTCTTGTTATTGCTTGAACATTTAGTTTGTATAATTCATGAAATGAATGAATGGAAATGAAGTGTATGTGCAAGTATGAGTACTTGTGTATTGTATGTATGTATGGAAGTAAGTATGGACTTCTACTAATTCCTAACAACCTAACTCCTAACATGAGTAATGAGTAATGGAATGAGTAGAAGCCCGATATAGTTTCGGCCACGCGTGAGGATAAGGAACCACAAGAGGTTGGAACCGAATCCTGGCTATGATCTTTTCCTTGGACCAATTCCCTTTGTATGGGTAGCATCCTGGATTAGTGTGCCATCTTAAAGCCCGGTGGTGGGAGATAGTACTCCCTGCCCGGAGGTCATACCGACTTAACTGGAAGTAAGTATGTAAGATGTAAGTATTGTATGTATGGTCTTGACTATTGTAAGTCATTGACCCGGAGTAAAAGAGTATTGAACATCCGATTAACCCGGGTGTGTAATAAGGCTAACTGGACCTTTGTATGTATTGGAGAATTGTGTCTCCGTAATGCGGTGAGTATTCGGTAAGTATAACGGTTGACTTGTATTGTCTTCCATGCTTGTATGTATTGTATGAAGTATGCCTTGAAATGAATGTATTGAATTGTATTGTATAAAGCATGTATGTATGTATGTATGAAACGAACCGCATGTATACGACCAAATAGTTGGCGTACCCTCGCTAGTACGCGGGGTATGCGGTTATCATGTTCAGCGTAAGCTGACCCCCTCGGGGGAATATTTTTACTCCACAGGTACCCGCGAGGCGTGATGGTAGAGTAAGGGCAGCATGTGATTCTTTTTGGATGTAGTTAGCAGTATTGAAATAGTGTACCGAGTTGTACACGGCTAGAGCCTTTTGAGTAGCCGGTGTACCATGTGGTACACCTTTTTGGGATGATGAATTTTATTGGATAGTGAGAGGTTGTATAAACTCTTCATTTTGGGAAGTAACATTGGATTGTAATTCATATAATTCGGTATACTCGGTAATCAATTGTAATCTAAGTATTTGGTATTGTAAAGTAAGTAGTATGTATTTGCCTATTCTAATCGTCAGACCGAGACGGTAAGTAGTGTAGCCTTGTTGATCTTGGATGGTTAACGGCATTGTATCACCCGCCGGGAGTAAGTAAGTATTCCGCTGCGATTCTGGTAATTATGAGCATGATTAGAGGAGTAAGAAAGGATTAGCGGTTGGGGTGTTACAAAAAGTGGTATCAGAGCGAAGTCTCGCTCTGATGATTAGAAGTATTAAGTATAGTGATTACCGAGTTAGGATTTCAACCGTCTTAAGACGGAAAATTAGAAACCTAACTAGGAACTACCGTTAGCAATAACGGATACCCTTGACGTCTAAAGACGATATTGCTTGAATGAAGACCATGAGGTCATAGTATCACATCTAATGTAATCCACACTTGTTCAGATGTCAGGACGAGGTCGAGGCCGACCTAGAGGAGAGACATCTGGTGGACCGGGCGCGCAGACGATAGCTGAGATCGTCGCCGCCACGGTAGCACAGATGCTACCGGAAGTAATCACCGCTGTACAAGCTACACAGCAGAACCACAGCAGCAGCAGCAGCAGCAGCCCGACCCACCTCATCCCCGTGAGACTAATTGGGTAAAAGCAGTCGCGACCTTCGACCTCCAACTTTAGAGGCGAGAGCGACCCCGCCAAGCTCGAGGCCTACCTCTCCGAGATGGAGACGGCCTTCGAGACACTTGAGACTCCCGCTGGAGTTCGAGTGAGGATAGCTGCGTACTACCTGAAAGACGCGGCTATGGACTGGTGGAAGCTCATAAAGGCCGAGCATGTAGCGATCCGGCATTCGGATGGGAAGCATTACCTCTCTCCTCCGATCTAATACTACCCCGAGCATGTCAAGACCAAGAAAAGGCTTGAGCTCGATGCACTAAGATGACCGAGAAGATGACGGTTGATGAATATTACCGCACCTTCACCTCTCTTTAGACTTCTACCCGACCTTGGGTATACCGGCCAAGTCTTGGTCGACCGCTTCTACGGCGGATTGAGCCATCGACTCCGGTATGGCATGGGCTTCACGCGGTTTACCTCCCTTCAGGTAAACAAGTTGAACCCTTAAAAAGCCATGAGTAATGTAAATAGTATTCCCGTATGTAATGTAACCTAATGCCTAAGTAATTCAGGAGTGTTACCATGCTGCATCCGAGTGAGATCACCTGCCAGCTGAGAGATGAGGAGCAAGCGCTGAAGCGCAAGGTGAGCAGCAAAGGTAACACCTCCGATGACCAACCCAATCCAAACCATGGAAGAAGAAGAAGAAGTATTCATCAGAAGAACACTTCAGGAGACGGCGGTGCCCATGCTGAGAAGGGCAAGGCAGCTGAGCCATTGCAGCTTGCCTACACCGCACCAGTGGCAGCGAAGCCACTGAGGTCTCAGCCCTACAGGGGTAAGTAACCAAAACCGAATTAGTACACTTGTGAATTAGTATGTATGTAGTATTGTAAGTATACCGAACCTTGCTAACTTGGAAGCTATAGGTTCTGGATTTGGCCAGGGAAAGAACCATCTGATGGCCGCAGTTACATCTGCCGTAACTGCAACAAGGATCATCCCGGCACAGATTGCCAAGGAAGGGAGATCCGCTGCTTCACGTGTCAGAAACCGGGCCACCGTGCCAATGTATGCCCAGAGAACTCAAGCCCAAGGGCAACTACCAGGGCTACAAGCAGCGTGAGGGCAAGGAGGTTGCATCTGGCGATGCTCATGCCCAGCACACCTCACAGGGACAGGGTCCCGAGGTCCGCAGAAGGGCGCACCGCAGAGGCAGCCGGCCTTACACATCATAGACCGTGATGGGACCGGGACTAAGTCCGGCCCAGGTAATATGAAACCTTTAATCCTTGAAGAGCATGCCTAAGTATCAAAGTAATTGAGAATGGGTATGAATGCGTAAGTATATGAAGTATGAAATGAGTATGAGTAAGTAACATGGAAGTATGTATTGAGCATGAAATGAATTAGTAAGCCTAGAACTTATTCTAGATGAATTTACCACCTTAGGGAAATTCCATATGTTACCCAATACCTTCAAACTCACCTCAGAAGAGACCGACATCGCCATCACCACTTCAACAACGAGCAGTGTCAGGTATCCGCCCAGGTATGATCTTATTAAAAGGATACCTGACACCCGAAGCACAGATTTCAATCATCCGACGATGCAACGAGTTAGGAATGGGTCCAGGAGGATTTTATACACCCGAATTCCCCGGTGGAGCTACAATGAAGCTAAAGCTTATGTGCTTGGGAAAGGATTGGAACCCTTATACCAAGACATACCAAACGACGCGAACAAGAGACGGAGCAACACCTCCAGCAATACCCCCAGAATTCCAAACGCTTGTCACACAAGCTGTAGAAATTGCAACAGTATGAAGATGAACCAATTCCTGCACTTGAAGCAGATGTGTGTATTGTCAACTTCTATGAGAAAGAAGGACGACTTGGCTTACACCAAGACAAGGACGAGACAGCGGAATCTCTTGAACTAGGAGTGCCCGTAGTGTCTTGGTCCATTGGTGATGACGCCGTATTTTTGTATAGCGAGCGGAAGCGTGTGGACCTCGCAGAGAAATTGGTATTGAGATCAGGAGATGTCCTCATCATGGGTGGAAAATCAAGGTTGCTGTATCACGGGATCCAGAAGATCAAGTTGAATACGGCACCACCGGCAGTGATCAATGCCACACACATGAAACCAGGACGCCTGAACCTCACCTTTAGAAAGTATTAATCTTGTAGTATCATGTAATCCAGTAGTAACGTGTATTAGAGACACAGTATGTATGATGGTTGGTTATTCAATAAAAGCAGTGTTGGTTATTAAATTCCACTTGCGTTCCACCATCCTTACTTATAATCTTATGAATCAATAGGTTGTGGACTCGGTACCGAAGGTAGCCTGAGCATCCTCACCGAAGAACAAGCCGGCAGAAGCGGCACCATTCTAACGGGAACATTCCCAGTAAACGGCATCGAAGCCAAAGTATTATTCGACTCCGGCGCCTCTCACACCTTTGTATCGCCATCATTCGCTACAAGGTTGGGGCTAGACGCAGATGAGCTACCAAACTTCTTGGTTACTCTCCCGTCGAAGGAGCGAGTAAAATGCACTAAGTATTACCACACCGCCACCATTCAAATCAAAGGCGAAGTGTTTCCCATTTCCTTCATTGAATTCAACGGATTGGGATTCGACTTGATAATTGGAATGAACTGGTTGGAGCGGCACAAGGGACGGATCCTATGCGCCGAGCACCGCTTGCTACTCAAGAGTCCATCTGGGGTCACTGTTTCATACCGCCAGAGACCAAGAGAGCCTTCAACCACAGTCATCTCCGCTATGGCAATGTATCGGGAGCTCAGAAAAGGGCACGAAGTATATTTATGTCACGTGCAAGACCTGGAGAGAGATCCAGAGTTCAGTGACGAGGTAGCAGTAGTCTCAGAATTCCCTGATGTATTCCCCAAGGAGCTACCTGGTATGCCACCACAGAGAGCGGTAGAGTTTGAAATCGACCTTGTACCGGGTACTGGTCCCATTGCTAGGGCACCATACCGTATGGCACCAGCAGAAATGGCAGAACTCAAAGAACAATTACATGATCTTCTCGACAAAGGGTTTATACGCCCGAGCGTATCACCCTGGGGAGCACCGGTCCTCTTCGTGAAGAAGAAGGACGGTAGCCTCCGCCTCTGCATCGACTACCGCGAATTGAATGCGGTCACTGTAAAGAATAAGTACCCATTGCCACGCATCGACGACCTGTTCGATCAGTTGAAGGGAGCATCCGTCTTTTCTAAGATTGATCTCCGATCTGGTTACCACCAAATTGCTATCAAAGAGCAAGACATTCAGAAAACAGCATTCCGAACAAGATATGGCCACTACGAATTCAGTGATGCCATTCGGTTTGTCTAATGCACCAGCCAAGTTCATGGACCTAATGAATCGGTTATTCAGTGATCAGCTGGACACTTCGGTAGTAGTATTCATTGACGACATTCTTGTGTATTCGAAGTCACCAGAAGAGCATGAAAACCACTTGAGAAAAGTACTTGAGACACTGCGCGAGAACCAGCTGTATGCGAAGTTCTCCAAATGCGAGTTTTGGCTAGATCAGGTATCATTCCTTGGTCATGTCATATCGAGCGCGGGTATATCAGTAGATCCATCTAAAATCGAAGCAGTGCGATCATGGCCTAGACCTAAGACTGTTACCGACATCCGGAGCTTTCTTGGTTTAGCCGGTTATTACCGAGGTTTGTAAAGGACTTCTCAAAGTCGCTAAGCCCATGACGTCACTGATGAAGAAAGATGCACCCTTTGTATGGACAAAGGAGTGCGAACTATCCTTCCAGACACTGAAAGACTCATTGACCTCAGCGCCAGTTCTCACACTTCCAGAGGGCACAGAGGGATTTGAGGTGTATTGTGATGCATCGGGTAAGGGAATGGGATGCGTGCTCATGCAGCATGGCAAGGTGGTAGCCTATGCTTCTCGCCAGCTGAAAAAGCATGAGGAGAATTACCCGACACATGATCTAGAGTTAGGAGCCATTGTCTTCGCCTTGAAGATATGGCGACACTATCTCTATGGGGTAAGCATCACCATCTACTCCGACCACAAAAGCTGCAGTACGTATTTACCCAGAAACTGAACCTAAGACAAAGGAGGTGGATGGAGTTCCTATCAGATTATGACATCAACCTCCAGTAAAGAAGGGAAGGCAAACGTTGTAGCCGACGCCCTGAGTCGTCGAGCACACTCGCTCCATTCGCTACTCGCTTCTTCTAGCTTGGTTGACGAGGTGCGAGACGCTCAGTTGAGCGACCCTTACTTCACAGAGATCAGACAGAAAATCACAGATGGTACCTTCGAGAGCCGAAAGTACGACTTCGAATTGCATGAAGATGGTCTGATCCGATTGAATGGCAGATTATGCGTCCCCCGAAGCAATGCTGAGCTAAGGGATCGCATTCTGCGAGAGTCACATTGTTCGACATTGCATGTCCATCCGGGAGCCTCTAAAATGTACAAAGACATGAAGAGGTACTTCTGGTGGCAAGGAATGAAATCAGACGTGACTGAGTATGTTCTGAGGTGTCTCACTTGCCAGAAAGTGAAGTTTGAGCACCGAAGACCGGGAGGAATGGTGCAATCCATGCCCATTCCGGAGTGGAAATTCCACGATATCTCTATGGATTTTGTTGTTGGACTCCCACCTGCTAGGGGAGGACTCAACATGATCTGGGTAGTAGTCGATCGCCTCACCAAGGTTGCCCGATTCATACCGATGAAGGACACTTGGAAGGTGGCGAAGCTCGCAGAGCTATTCGACAAGGAGATCATCCGACACCACGGAGTTCCGAAAACCATTGTATCTGACCGCGACACCAGGTTTCTTTCGAGATACTGGAGAGCAACACGGGAAGCGCTTGGTACCGAGTTGAAGCTTAGCACCGCCTTCCACCCACAGACCGACGGTCAGACAGAAAGGACCATCCAGACACTAGAGGACATGCTTAGGGCATGTGCCTTGGACTTCCAGGGGAGCTGGATTGAGAAGCTTCATCTTATCGAGTTTTCGTATAACAATAGCTATCATGCTTCGATTAAGATGTCGCCGTTCCAAGCTTTGTATGGTAGGCCTTGCCGTACCCCGTTGTGTTGGGATGAGTCAAGTGAAGCGGTCATCATAGGACCGGAGTATTTGGAACAAGTACAAGCTGAGGTACAACAAATCCGAGCTAATATGAAGGCAGCCCAAGATAGACAGAAATCCTATGCGGATGTGCGACGACGCGACCTTGAGTTCGCCGTGGGCGACCAAGTGTTCTTGCGTGTCTCACCTATGAAGGGTGTCTTTCGATTTGGCCAAAAGGGCAAACTGAGCCCGAAATTCGTAGGCCCGTATGCCATTACCGAGAGG
Organism: Limonium bicolor; assembly: GCA_023374045.1. NCBI lineage: Eukaryota > Viridiplantae > Streptophyta > Magnoliopsida > Caryophyllales > Plumbaginaceae > Limonium > Limonium bicolor. The sequence goes on along the minus strand of CM041778.1, from coordinate 215,324,345 downwards.
ATTGGAGCCGTAGCTTACAGGCTAGCATTGCCTGAAGAATTGGGGCGTGTTCATGATGTCTTTCATGTATCACAACTCAAGAAATACATAGCCGATCCCTCTCATGTATTAGAACCCGAACACTTATCCCTAGAGCCGACGATGAGATATGTCGAGACTCCATTGCGAATCCTTGATACAAGACAAGAGACACTCGCCATAAATCTGTACGAATGGTGAAGGTCTTGTGGTCTAACCACGATGTCGAGGAAGCGACTTGGGAACTAGAGGACGCCATGAAGGCGAAGTACCCGAATCTATTTGTAGACTAGATGTCTAGTATCCGTATAGCACGGAGGGTACGGGGCGTACCCCTTTTAAGGGGGGTAGAGCCTTTTGCTTTTGCATTGCTTCGGGTTAGCATTGCGTAGTATGTATGCATTGTAATTGTATTTTGGTTGGCACATGTAGTGCTAATTGTATTTATTGGCACAAAGTAGTGCTAGTAGTACTCGGTATGTATACAAGAGTATGTATGCGTATGGTATGTATGTAATGAGTAATGCATTGTGTTGTACGGTATATGACACGAATGACATTGTGAAGTGTTGTGTATGTATTGTGGATGTGCAATTGGATGAGTAATGTGTATGAATTGGTATTATGTATGGCATTGGAATTGAGTAGATGTATGGTATCTGAATTGTGTATGCTGGTAGTGTAAGAATTGTGAACACCTTGTAAGGTGGTAGTAGTATGCATTATGGCAATTGTTTGCCAAATGAGTAAATGGTAAACGTAACCTTGAGCAACTTTGAGGGCAAAGTTTCTTAAGGGGGGTAGATTGAAATACCCCCGTAATTAAAACAGTGATTAATTAGGCTAATTATATTTTAAAAGCTTAATTACACTAAAATAAATACTAGGGAACAAATCCCGGAGAAAACGGACCTTTAAAATTGGTTAAAAGCATAAAAGAACCTTAAAGCGCGTTTCCCGAGGAAACCGGGAAAACGTGACTTTAAGCGGGTCAAATAGACTCGTAATAATTTTGGTCAACTAAATAGTCACTAATAAATATTAGTGAAGCTTTAGAACCAATAAAATTAATTAAACGAGAAAATTCCGGAAAACGGGTACCGGTTAGTGAAAACTGTAACAACCGGTAAGTTGTGGGGTGAGAATGCAAATAAAGAAACTTAGTGTGTCCACATCGCAAATAAAAAGTAAAAATCTGTGTGTGTGGGTAGTGGGAACCGATTTCCCTCTTCTCCCTCACTCTCTTAATTCTTTCTTATTTGCTAAAGGACAAACATAATAAGTAAAGAGCAAAATAAGACTCTCTCTCCTACTCCCCCTCTTGCTCTCTCACGTATTGGCCCCCCCTCCTTCTTCCTTCTCTGCATTCTCTTCTTGTTCCTGCGATTTTCATGGAGAAAGGAGAAGCCACACTCAACTTCCATCTTCTCTCCTCTCTTTGAACACCCAAACCTTCTCCAAACTCAACAAAAATTATACCGTTGTAATCCCCTTGTAAAGGAGAACGTTTTCATCCTTTCAAAAACCAAAAGCTCCTTTCGTTTTGAGGGTATTCACCATTTGGAGATTTGAAGCCACCATTAGAAGCACCTTCACCTCCTTAACATCTTGAGGTAAAAAGAATTCGAAAATCCATGGTTTCTAGCTCCTTGGCATTTAAGAATTTTGTTTTGAACTCTTGGCTCTTTGTTGTCCAGCCGATTTGGCTTCTTTGGTGGTAGAAACATTGTTCTCTTGCTAGTCAAGAACTACATTCAACCATTGTGAGGTAATATCCTTGTCTAAACCCTAAAACATTAAATTCTAGGGTTAGTGCAAAAATGAATGTTAAATGGTAGTGTGTATTGGTATGGTGGTTGTAGTATTGTGCATTTGTGAGGAAGAACCAAGAAGAAGGAAAGAAGAAAGGAGAAGCAAGAAAGAAAGGAAAAACTAGTAAGAACAAGGTAAAGTCTCTTACCTTGAACTAGTTTGGTGTTATGTATGTAACAGTTTTTGAATTGTAAAAATGAGTAAGGAATTGGGTATTGAGTAGCAAGTATGTTGTAGTATAATGAAATTGATGATTAACAGTTTTGAAGTTTTTAGAGTGTTAAAAGCTTGGGAAAACATGGGTATTGAATGGGTATGTGTGCAGGATTTTATTGTTGTTGTAGTTGTATTAAAATGTGAGTATAACGTATTGAGTAAACAGGTGGTGAGAATAGAACTATGTGAGCTGAAATAATGTGTGGAGTATGTTAAGAATATAGGGGAGACTATGCCCAAATTTGTGTAGAAAGATGAGGACTTAAATGGTTTAAGAAGAGGAAGTATTTGGAGAGTTTAGAGAGTGTTTTGTAGTTTGTAACAGATTTTGAAAGAGGTATGTTAAGGAAGGGAACTAGGATGTGAGTGGTGTATTTGGATGCTAAGAATAGCATTAGTTGAGGGAGTATTGGAGTGTAAGGGTTGAGATGAAAATCTGTAGCATGATAGAGTAAACAAAATCTGTAGCATTAGTGAAATACAAACTAGCATAAGTGTTGTGAAGAAGTGAGGAAAAATGTATAAGTGGAGTAAGGATTAAGTACTAAGTTTGAGGAATGAATTAGCACGATTTGGAGTGTTTAATTTGTATTGGAACATGTTAGGATGTATGTAGGAGAATTGGGGAAACAATGGGTGAAATTGGAATTGAAAAACAAGGTCTGTAGCAGATTCTGCTACCGACCGACCCAAGTCTGGCGGACCGTGGGTCGCGTGGGTCGGAGCTGAAGAAATGAAAATAAACTCTCGGGAATGGACCGACCCAGGAGCCGTGGGTCGGACATGGGTCGGTCGGACTCGAATTTTCTGTTGTCGAAGTTTCGCACTTCGACCGACCCAGAGGTGGGTCGGTCGGTGGGTCGGTCGGAGCTTGGACAATGGGACTGAAACTCTCGGCAATGGACCGACCCAGAGGGTATGGGTCGGTCGGAATGGTTCTGGGTCGGTCGGGAGAAATTTCAAAGACGAAACCTTACTGGAATGGACCGACCCAGGGTTTTGGGTCGGTCGGTGGGTCGGTCGACCCATAACTTACAAAAAAAAAAAAAATGTTTTAATTATATGATTATAGCAATCATATATGTATATGCCTATATACCTATATGCATATATATGTAGTAGTACACCATTAATGAGGTAATAATGGTAAGAAAGTAAGTAGATGAGTAATGAAACAAGTGTAAGAAGTAATAAGGAAGAGAATGGTTTTACAACCGAGTAAGAATGTAATAAGTAGTAAGTATGCATTGCAAGTAGCAAAGAAGGAGTAAGTTAGATCAATAATAGATCATTGATCATACTACTTCATGTATGTATAGGAAATCAAATAGTTGATCTCCCAAGGACCCGGTAGTACGTAAGCGACGGTGAACGGTATGATTTCTTCATGCCCTGTATCCTAACTTGGTTACCCCGATTTGTGTGCTTATGTGATCACCAACAAGATAAATGCATGAACGGATTATATTGCACATAATTGTGTTTGAACTATATTGTTCTTGTTATTGCTCTTGAACATTTAGTTTGTATAATTCATGAAATGAATGAATGGAAATGAAGTGTATGTGCAAGTATGAGTACTTGTGTATTGTATGTATGTATGGAAGTAAGTATGGACTTCTACTAATTCCTAACAACCTAACTCCTAACATGAGTAATGAGTAATGGAATGAGTAGAAGCCCGATATAGTTTCGGCCACGCGTGAGGATAAGGAACCACAAGAGGTTGGAACCGAATCCTGGCTATGATCTTTTCCTTGGACCAATTCCCTTTGTATGGGTAGCATCCTGGATTAGTGTGCCATCTTAAAGCCCGGTGGTGGGAGATAGTACTCCCTGCCCGGAGGTCATACCGACTTAACTGGAAGTAAGTATGTAAGTATGTAAGTATTGTAATGTATTGGTCTTGACTATTGTAAGTCATTGACCCGGAGTAAAAGAGTATTGAACATCCGATTAACCCGGGTGTGTAATAAGGCTAACTGGACCTTTGTATGTATTGGAGAATTGTGTCTCCGTAATGCGGTGAGTATTCGGTAAGTATAACGGTTGACTTGTATTGTCTTCCATGCTTGTATGTATTGTATGAAAGTATGCCTTGAAATGAATGTATTGAATTGTATTGTATAAAGCATGTATGTATGTATGTATGAAACGAACCGCATGTATACGACCAAATAGTTGGCGTACCCTCGCTAGTACGCGGGGTATGCGGTTATCATGTTCAGCGTAAGCTGACCCCCTCGGGGGAATGTTTTTACTCCACAGGTACCCGCGAGGCGTGATGGTAGAGTAAGGGCAGCATGTGATTCTTTTTGGATGTAGTTGGTAGTATTGAAATAGTGTACCGAGTTGTACACGGCTAGAGCCTTTTTGAGTAGCCGGTGTACCATGTGGTACACCTTTTGGGATGATGAATTTTACTTGGGTAGTAAGGAGAGGTTGTATAAACTCTTCATTTATGGGAAGTATTGGATTGTAATTCATATAATTCGGTATACTCGGTAATCAATTGTAATCTAAGTATTTGGTATTGTAAAGTAAGTAGTATGTATTTGCTTATTCTAATTGTCAGACCGAGATGGTAAGTAGTGTAGCCTTGTTGATCTTGGATGGTTAACGGCATTGTATCACCCGCCGGGAGTAAGTAAGTATTCCGCTGCGATTCTGGTAATTATGAGCATGATTAGAGGAGTAAGAAAGGATTAGCGGTTGGGGTGTTACAAAAAGTGGTATCAGAGCGAAGTCTCGCTCTGATGATTAGAAGTATTAAGTATAGTGATTACCGAGTTAGGATTTCAACCGTCATAAGACGGATACTTAGAAACCTAACTAGGAACTACCGTTGGCAATAACGGATACCCTTTGACGTCTGTAAAGACGATACTATTGCTTGAATGAAGACCATGAGGTCATAGTATCACGATATCTAATGTAATCCACACTTGTTCAGATGTCAGGACGAGGTCGAGGCCGACCTAGAGGAGAGACATCTGGTGGACCGGGCGCGCAGACGATAGCTGAGATCGTCGCCGCCACGGTAGCACAGATGCTACCGGAAGTAATCACCGCTGTACAAGCTACACAGCAGAACCAGCAGCAGCAGCAGCAACCCGACCCACCTCATCCCCGTGAGACTAATTGGGTAAAAGCAGTCGCCGACCTTCGACCTCCACACTTTAGAGGCGAGAGCGACCCCGCCAAGCTCGAGGCCTACCTCTCCGAGATGGAGACGGCCTTCGAGACACTTGAGACTCCCGCTGGAGTTCGGGTGAGGATAGCTGCGTACTACCTGAAGGACGCGGCTATGGACTGGTGGAAGCTCGTCAAGGCCGAGCACATAGCTGACCCCGCATTCGGATGGGAAGCCTTCACCTCTCTCCTCCGATCTAAGTACTACCCCGAGCATGTCAAGACCAAGAAAAGGCTTGAGCTCGATGCACTAAAGATGACCGAGAAGATGACGGTTGATGAATATTACCGCACCTTCACCTCTCTTCTCAGGCTTCTACCCGACCTTGGGTATACCGGCCAAGTCTTGGTCGACCGCTTCTACGGCGGATTGAGCCATCGACTCCGGTATGGCATGGGCTTCACACGGTTTACCTCCCTTCAGGTAAACATCGTTGAACCCTTAAAAAGCCATGAGTAATGTAAATAAGTATTTCCGTATGTAAATGTAACCTAATGCCTAAGTAATTCAGGAGTGTTATCATGCTGCCTCCCGAGTGGAGATCACCTGCCAGCTAAGAGATGAGGAGCAAGCACTGAAGCGCAAGGTGAGCGGCAAAGGTAACACCTCCGAGATCACACCCAATCCAAACCATGGAAGAAGAAGAAGAAGTATTCTCATCAGAAGAACACTTCAGGAGACGGCGGTGCCCATGCTGAGAAGGGCAAGGCAGCTGAGCCATTGCAGCTTGCCTACACCGCACCAGTGGCAGCAAAGCCACTGAGGTCTCAGCCCTACAGGGGTAAGTAACCAAAACCAAATTAGTACACTCGTGAATTAGTATGTATGTAGAATATTGTAAGTATACCGAACCTTGCTAACTTGGAAGCTATAGGTTCTGGATTTGGCCAGGGCAAGAACCAGTCTGATGGCCGCAGTTACATCTGCCGTAACTGCAACAAGGATCATCCCGGCACAGATTGCCAAGGAAGGGAGATCCGCTGCTTCACGTGTCAGAAACCGGGCCACCGTGCCAATGCATGTCCGGAGAATTCTAGGCCCAAGGGCAACTACCAGGGCTACAAGCAGCGTGAGGGCAAGGAGGTTGCATCTGGCGATGCTCATGCCCAGCACACCTCACAGGGACAGGGGTCCCGAGGTCCGCAGAAGGGCACCGCAGAGGCAGCCGGCCTTACACATCATAGACCGTGACGGGTCCGGGACTAAGTCCGGCCCAGGTAACTATCGTAACCTTTAATCCTTGAAGAGCATGTCTAAAGTAGTGAAGTATCTGTATGAGTAACTGTATGAATGCGTAAGTACTTGAAGTATGAAATTGAGTATGAGTAGGTAACATGGAAGTATGTATTGAGCATGAAATGAATTAGTAAGCCTAGAACTTCTAGATGTAATTTACCACCTTAGGGAAATTCCTTATTGTTACCCAATACCTTCAAACTCACCTCATGAAGAGACCGACATCGCCAATCACCACTTCACAACGAACAGTGTCAGGTCATCCGCCCAGGTATGATCTTATTAAAAGGATACCTGACACCCGAAGCACAGATTTCAATCATCCGACGATGCAACGAGTTAGGAATGGGTCCAGGAGGATTTTATACACCCGAATTCCCCGGTGGAGCTACAATGAAGCTAAAGCTTATGTGCTTGGGAAAGGATTGGAACCCTTATACCAAGACATACCAAACGACGCGAACAAGACGGAGCAACACCTCCAGCAATACCCCCAGAATTCCAAACGCTTGTCACACAAGCTGTAGAAATTGCACAACGTATGAAGATGAACCAATTCCTGCACTTGAAGCAGATGTGTGTATTGTCAACTTCTACGAGAAAGAAGGACGACTTGGCTTACACCAAGATAAGGACGAGACAGCGGAATCTCTCGAACTAGGAGTGCCCGTAGTGTCTTGGTCCATTGGTGATGACGCCGTATTTTTGTATAGCGAGCGGAAGCGTGTGGACCTCGCAGAGAAATTGGTATTGAGATCAGGAGATGTCCTCATCATGGGTGGAAAATCAAGGTTGCTGTATCACGGGATCCAGAAGATCAAGTTGAATACGGCACCACCGGCAGTGATCAATGCCACACACATGAAACCAGGACGCCTGAACCTCACCTTTAGAAAGTATTAATCTTGTAGTATCATGTAATCCAGTAGTAACGTGTATTAGAGACACAGTATGTATGATGGTTGGTTATTCAATAAAAGCAGTGTTGGTTATTAAATTCCACTTGCGTTCCACCATCCTTACTTATAATCTTATGAATCAATAGGTTGTGGACTCGGTACCGAAGGTAGCCTGAGCATCCTCACCGAAGAACAAGCCGGCAGAAGCGGCACCATTCTAACGGGAACATTCCCAGTAAACGGCATCGAAGCCAAAGTATTATTCGACTCCGGCGCCTCTCACACCTTTGTATCGCCATCATTCGCTACAAGGTTGGGGCTAGACGCAGATGAGCTACCAAACTTCTTGGTTACTCTCCCGTCGAAGGAGCGAGTAAAATGCACTAAGTATTACCACACCGCCACCATTCAAATCAAAGGCGAAGTGTTTCCCATTTCCTTCATTGAATTCAACGGATTGGGATTCGACTTGATAATTGGAATGAACTGGTTGGAGCGGCACAAGGGACGGATCCTATGCGCCGAGCACCGCTTGCTACTCAAGAGTCCATCTGGGGTCACTGTTTCATACCGCCAGAGACCAAGAGAGCCTTCAACCACAGTCATCTCCGCTATGGCAATGTATCGGGAGCTCCGAAAAGGGCACGAAGTATATTTATGTCACGTGCAAGACCTGGAGAGAGATCCAGAGTTCAGTGACGAGGTAGCAGTAGTCTCAGAATTCCTGATGTATTCCCAAGGAGCTACCTGGTATGCCACCACAGAGAGCGGTAGAGTTTGAAATCGACCTTGTACCGGGTACTGGTCCCATTGCTAGGGCACCATACCGTATGGCACCAGCAGAAATGGCAGAACTCAAAGAACAATTACATCTTCTCGACAAAGGGTTTATACGCCCGAGCGTATCACCCTGGGGAGCACCGGTCCTCTTCGTGAAGAAGAAGGACGGTAGCCGCCTCTGCATCGACTACCGCGAATTGAATGCGGTCACTGTAAAGAATAAGTACCCATTGCCACGCATCGACGACCTGTTCGATCAGTTGAAGGGAGCATCCGTCTTTTCTAAGATTGATCTCCGATCTGGTTACCACCAAATTGCTATCAAAGAGCAAGACATTCAGAAAACAGCATTCCGAACAAGATATGGCCACTACGAATTCACGGTGATGCCATTCGGTTTGTCTAATGCACCAGCCAAGTTCATGGACCTAATGAATCGGTTATTCAGTGATCAGCTGGACACTTCGGTAGTAGTATTCATTGACGACATTCTTGTGTATTCGAAGTCACCAGAAGAGCATGAAAACCACTTGAGAAAAGTACTTGAGACACTGCGCGAGAACCAGCTGTATGCGAAGTTCTCCAAATGCGAGTTTTGGCTAGATCAGGTATCATTCCTTGGTCATGTCATATCGAGCGCGGGTATATCAGTAGATCCATCTAAAATCGAAGCAGTGCGATCATGGCCTAGACCTAAGACTGTTACCGACATCCGGAGCTTTCTTGGTTTAGCCGGTTATTACCGAAGGTTTGTAAAGGACTTCTCCAAAGTCGCTAAGCCCATGACGTCACTCATGAAGAAAGATGCACCCTTTGTATGGACAAAGGAGTGCGAACTATCCTTCCAGACACTGAAAGACTCATTGACCTCAGCGCCAGTTCTCACACTTCCAGAGGGCACAGAGGGATTTGAGGTGTATTGTGATGCATCGGGTAAGGGAATGGGATGCGTGCTCATGCAGCATGGCAAGGTGGTAGCCTATGCTTCTCGCCAGCTGAAAAAGCATGAGGAGAATTACCCGACACATGATCTAGAGTTAGGAGCCATTGTCTTCGCCTTGAAGATATGGCGACACTATCTCTATGGGGTAAGCATCACCATCTACTCCGACCACAAAAGCTTACAGTATGTATTTACCCAGAAAGAACTAAACCTAAGACAAAGGAGGTGGATGGAGTTCCTATCAGATTATGACATCAACCTCCAGTACAAAGAAGGGAAGGCAAACGTTGTAGCCGACGCCCTGAGTCGTCGAGCACACTCGCTCCATTCGCTACTCGCTTCTTCTAGCTTGGTTGACGAGGTGCGAGACGCTCAGTTGAGCGACCCTTACTTCACAGAGATCAGACAGAAAATCACAGATGGTACCTTCGAGAGCCGAAAGTACGACTTCGAATTGCATGAAGATGGTCTGATCCGATTGAATGGCAGATTATGCGTCCCCCGAAGCAATGCTGAGCTAAGGGATCGCATTCTGCGAGAGTCACATTGTTCGACATTGCATGTCCATCCGGGAGCCTCTAAAATGTACAAAGACATGAAGAGGTACTTCTGGTGGCAAGGAATGAAATCAGACGTGACTGAGTATGTTCTGAGGTGTCTCACTTGCCAGAAAGTGAAGTTTGAGCACCGAAGACCGGGAGGAATGGTGCAATCCATGCCCATTCCGGAGTGGAAATTCCACGATATCTCTATGGATTTTGTTGTTGGACTCCCACCTGCTAGGGGAGGACTCAACATGATCTGGGTAGTAGTCGATCGCCTCACCAAGGTTGCCCGATTCATACCGATGAAGGACACTTGGAAGGTGGCGAAGCTCGCAGAGCTATTCGACAAGGAGATCATCCGACACCACGGAGTTCCGAAAACCATTGTATCTGACCGCGACACCAGGTTTCTTTCGAGATACTGGAGAGCAACACGGGAAGCGCTTGGTACTGAGTTGAAGCTTAGCACCGCCTTCCACCCACAGACCGACGGTCAGACAGAAAGGACCATCCAGACACTAGAGGACATGCTTAGGGCATGTGCCTTGACTTCCAGGGGAGCTGGATTGAGAAGCTTCATCTTATCGAGTTTTCGTATAACAATAGCTATCATGCTTCGATTAAGATGTCGCCGTTCCAAGCTTTGTATGGTAGGCCTTGCCGTACCCCGTTGTGTTGGGATGAGTCAAGTGAAGCGGTCATCATAGGACCGGAGTATTTGGAACAAGTACAAGCTGAGGTACAACAAATCCGAGCTAATATGAAGGCAGCCCAAGATAGACAGAAATCCTATGCGGATGTGCGACGACGCGACCTTGAGTTCGCCGTGGGCGACCAAGTGTTCTTGCGTGTCTCACCTATGAAGGGTGTCTTTCGATTTGGCCAAAAGGGCAAACTGAGCCCGAAATTTGTAGGCCCGTATGCCATTACCGAGAGGATTGGAGCCGTAGCTTATAGGCTAGCATTGCCTGAAGAATTGGGGCGTGTTCATGATGTCTTTCATGTCTCACAACTCAAGAATACATAGCCGATCCTCAGTTTTAGAACCCGAAACATCCGATCCCTAGAGCACGACCATGAGATATGTCGCACTCCACTGCGAATCCTTGATACCAAGACAAGAGACACTCGCCATAAATCTGTACGAATGGTGCAGGTCTTGTGTCTAACACGATGTCGAGGAAGCGATATGGGACAATTAGAGGACGCCATGAAGGCGAAGTACCCGAATTTATTTGTAGACTAGATGTCTAGTATCCGTATAAACACGGAGGGTACGGGGCGTACCCTTTTTAAGGGGGGTAGAGCCTTTTTGCTTTTGCATTGCTTCGGGTTAGCATTGCATAGTAGGTATGTATGTAATTGTATTTTGGTTGGCACATGTAGTGCTAAGTGTATGTTCGGCACAAAGTAGTGCTAGTAGTATTGGTATGTAGTACGATGTGTATGGTGTGTATGTAATGAGCATGCATCTGTGTTGTACGGTATACGACACGAGTGACATTGTGAAGTATTGTGATGTAAGTATTGTGGAATGTATGAACTGCATGAAGTATTGTATGGATTGAGTATTGCGTATGGTATTTGACTAAGTATGTGGCATGGTATCTGATTGCGTATGCTGGTAGTGTAGAATTGTGAACACCTTGTAAGGTGGTGAGTAGAATGTGTTGTGGCAATTGACTTGCCAAATGAGTAGAATGTAAATTGTAACCTTTTGAGCAACTTTGAGGGCAAAGTTTCTTAAGGGGGGTAGATTGAAATACCCCGTAATTAAAAACAGTGATTAATTAGGCTATATATTTTTAAAGCTAATTACACTAAAATAAATACTAGGGAACAAATCCCGGAGAAACGGACCTTTAAAATTGGTTAAAAGCATAAAAGAACCTTAAAGCGCGTTTCCGAGGAACCGGGAAAACGTGACTTTAAGCGGGTCAAATAGACTCGTAATAATTTTGGTCAAACTAAATAGTCACTAATAATATTAGTGAAGCTTTAGAACCAATAAAATAATTAAACGAGAAAATTCCGGAAAACGGGTACCGGTTAGTGAAACTGTAACAACCGTAAGTTGTGTGAGAATGCAAATAAAGAAACTTAGTGTGTCCACATCGCAAATAAAAATAAAAATCTGTGTGTGTGGGTAGTGGGAACCGATTTCCCTCTTCTCCCTCACTCTCTTAATTCTTTCTTATTTGCTAAGGACAAACATAATAAGTAAAGAGCAAAATAAGACTCTCTCTCCTATCCCCCTCTTGCTCTCTCACGTATTGGCCCCCCACTCCTTCTTCCTCTCTCTGCATTCTCTTCTTGTTCCTGCGATTTTCATGGAGAAAGGAGAAGCCACACGCACTTCCATCTTCTCTCCTCTCTTTGAACACCCAAACCTTCTCCAAACTCAACAAAATTATACCATTGTAATCCCCTCGCTAAGGAGAACGTTTTTCATCCTTTCAAAAATCCAAAAGCTCCACTTTCGATTTTATGGTATTCACCATTGTGGAGATTTGAAGCCACCATTAGAAGCACTTCACCTCCTTATCATCTTGAGGTAAAAAGAAATTCGAAAATCGTTTCTACTAGCTCTCATTGGCATTTTAAGAATTTCCATGTTTTTGAACTCTTGACTCTTGTTGCTCCAGCCGATTTGGCTTCTTTGGTGGGTTAGAAGCATTGTTTCTCTTGCTAGTCAAGAACTACATTCAACCATTGTGAGGTAATATCCTTGTCTAACCCTAAAACATTAAATCTAGGGTTAGTGCAAAAATGAATGTTAAATGGTAGTGTATTGGTATGGTGGTTGTAGTATTGTCATTTGGTGAGGAGAACCAAGAAGAGGAAAGAAGAAAGGAGAAGCAAGAAAGAAAGGAAAAACTAGTAAGAACAAGGTAAAGTCTCTTACCTTGAACTAGTTTGGTGTTATGTGATGTAACAGTTTTCGAATTGTAAAAATGAGTAAGGAATTGGGTATTGAGTAGCAAGTATGTTGTAGTATAATGAGAATTGATGATGTACAGTTTTGAAGTGTTTTAGAGATGTTAAAAGCTGGGAAACATGGGGTATTGAATGGGTATGTGTGCAGGATTTTATTGTTGTAGTTGTATTAAAATGTGAGTATAACGTATCGAGTAAACAGGTGGTGAGAATAGAACTATGTGAGCTGAAATAATGTGTGGTATGTTAAGAATATAGGGGAGACTATGCCCAAATTGTGTAGAAAGATGAGGACTTAAATGGTTTAAGAAGAGGAAGTATTTGGAGAGTTTAGAAAGAGTGTTTGTAGTTTGTAACAGATTTTAAAGAGGTATGTTAAGGGAAGGGAACTAGGATGTGAGTGGTGTATTTGGGATGCTAAGAATAGCATTAGTTGAGGGAGTATTGGAGTGTAAGGGTTGAGATGAAAATCTGTAGCATGATAGAGTAAACAAAAATCTGTAGCATTAGTGAAACAAACTAGCATAAGTGTTTGTGAAGAAGTGAGAAAATGTATAAGTGGAGGTAAGGATTAAGTACTAAGTTTGAGGAATGAATTAGCACGATTTGGAGTGTTTAATTTGTATTGGAACATGTTAGGATGTAGTAGGAGAATTGGGGAAACAATGGTGAAATTGGAATTGAAACACGGTCTGTAGCAGATTCTGCTACCGACCGACCCAAGTCTGGGTCGGACCGTGGGTCGGTCGGAGCTGAAGAAATGAAAATAAACCTCTCGGGAATGGACCGACCCAGGAGCCGTGGGTCGGACATGGGTCGGTCGGACTCAAATTTTCTATTGTCGAAGTTTCGCACTTCGACCGACCCAGAGGTGGGTCGGTCGGTGGTCGGTCGGAGCTTGGACAATGGGACTGAAACTCTCTGTAACACCCCATACGGGTACTGTCCAACAACCTAGCTCTCAAACCATCCAGGCTTGAAACTAGCCACTTTAGGCCCTCGAGATCCTAACTTGGGCTTAAAAGTGGAAGGCCTGTTGTTGTAGTCAACACATATGTATTATTATAAACCACTCACATTACAACTCATATCCCGATGTGGGATAGGGGTATTACATACTCCCCCACTCAAGAACGTGACGTCCTCGTCGCAAGCCTAATATCCAAGTCCCATGGACCTCCTCGTAGGTGTCGGGTTGCCCATCCCGACACGGTCCCGAGTCCGCTCTGATACCATTTGTAACACCCCATACGGGTAACTGTCCAACAACCTAGCTCTCAAACCATCCAGGCTTGAAAACTAGCCACTTTAGGCCCTCATCCTAACTTGGGCTTAAAAGTGGAAGGCCTGTTGTTGTAGTCAACACATATGTATTATTATAACCACTCACATTACAACTCATATCCCGATGTGGGATAGGGGTATTACACTCTCGGCAATGGACCGACCCAGAGAGGTATGGGTCGGTCGGAATAGTTCTGGGTCGGTCGGGAGAAATTTCAAAGACGAAAACTTACTGGAATGGACCGACCCAGGGTTTTGGGTCGGTCGGTGGGTCGGTCGACCCATAACTTACAAAAAAAAAAATGTTTTAATTATATGAGTATAGCAATCATATATGTATATGCCTATATACCTATGTGCATATGTATGTAGTAGTACACCATTAATGAGTAATAATGGTAAGAAGTAGGTAGATGAGTAATGAAACAAGAGTAAGAAGTAATAAGGAAGAGAATGGTTTTATAACCGAGTAAGCAAGTAATAAAGTAGTAAGTATACCTTGCAGTAGTAAAGAAGGAGTAAGTTAGATCAATAATAGATCATTGATCATACTACTTCGTGTATGTATAGGAAATCAATAGTTGATCTCCCAAGGACCCGGTAGTACGTAAGCGACGGTGAACGGTATGATTTCTTCATGCCCTGTATCCTAACTTGGTTACCCATTTGTGTTTTATGTGATCACCAACAAGATAAATGCATGAACCGGATATATATTGCACATAATTGTGTTTTGAAACTATATTGTTCTTGTTATTGCCCTTGAACATTTAGTTTGTATAATTCATGAATGATGAATGGAAATGGAGTGTATGTGCAAGTATGAGTACTTGTTATTGTATGTATGTATGGAAAGTAAGTATGGACTCCTACTAATTCCTAACAACCTAACTCCTAACATGAGTAATGAGTAATGGAATGAGTAGAAGCCCGATATAGTTTCGGCCACGCGTGAGGATAAGGAACCACAAGAGGTTGGAACCGAATCCTGGCTATGATCTTTTCCTTGGACCAATTCCCTTTGTATGGGTAGCATCCTGGATTAGTGTGCCATCTTAAAGCCCGGTGGTGGGAGATAGTACTCCCTGCCCGGAGGTCATACCGACTTAACTGGAAGTAAGTATGTAAGTATGTAAGTATGTAAGTATTGTAATGTATTGGTCTTGACTATTGTAAGTCATTGACCCGGAGTAAAAGAGTATTGACATCCGATTAACCCGGGTGTGTAATAAGGCTAACTGGACCTTTGTATGTATTGGAGAATTGTGTCTCCGTAATGCGGTGAGTATTCGGTAAGTTAAACGGTTGACTTGTATTGTCTTCCATGCTTGTATGTATTGTATGAAGTATGCCTTGAAATGAATGTATTGAATTGTATTGTATAAAGCATGTATGTATGTATGTATGAAAAGACCCGCATGTATCGACCAAAGTTGGCGTACCCTCGCTAGTACGCGGGGTATCGGTTATCATGTTCAGCGTAAGCTGACCCCCTCGGGGGAATGTTTTTACTCCACAGGTACCCGCTAGGCGTGATGTAGAGTAAGGGCAGCATGTGATTTTTTTGGATGTAGTTGGTATTTTGAAATAGTGTACCGAGTTGTACACGGCTAGAGCCTTTTGAGTAGCCGGTGTACCATGTGGTACAACCTTTTTGGATATGAATTCACTTGGATAGTAGGGAGAGGTTGTTAAACTCTTCATTTATGGGAAGTAACATTGGATTGTAATTCATATAATTCGGTATACTCGGTAATCAATTTAATCTAAGTATTTGGTATTGTAAGTAAGTATGTATTGTGCTTATTCTAATTGTCAGACCGAGATGGTAAGTAGTGTAGCCGTGTTGATCTTGGATGGTTAACGGCATTGTATCACCCGCCGGGAGTAAGTAAGTATTCCCTGCGATTCTGGTAATTATGAGCATGATTAGAGGAGTAAGAAAGGATTAGCGGTTGGGGTGTTACATATTTTAAGCTCTCGGTTTGTCACCTCTGCATGCCCATTCATCTGAGGATGATAAGGTAAAGCAACCTTATGTTGAACCCCGTACTTCTTTAGCAAGGCATCAAACTGGTGGTTGTAGAAGTGGGAACCACCATCACTAATATTCACTCGAGGGACACCGAACCTAGTGAAAATAGTCTTCTTCAGGAACTTCACAACAACTTTAGCATCGTTAGTAGAGCAGGCAAGGGATTTCGCCCATTTAGAAACGTAATCAACAGCTACTAAAATGTAAAGGTTACCAAAGGAATTTGGAAAAGGACCAATGAAATCAATACCCAAACGTCGGATAACTCAACTTCTAGCATGTTATTCAATGGGAATTCATTATAACGAGAGAGGTTACCTTGCCTTTGGCACCGATCACATGTGGAAACAAAAGCATGACAATCCTTGTGAAGGGTGTTCCAAAAAATACCTGATTCGAGTACCTTTGTTGTTGTACGAGTGGCACCATGATGTCCACCGGTTTCTCTAGAGTGGCAATGAAGGAGAATATCTCTAACTTCATATTTCTGAACACATCTCCTAATGATTCCATTTGCACAAACTTTAAAAAGATAAGGATCATCCTAAACATAATGTTTGACAATAGAAAAGATCTTTTGCTGGTATGTCATGTCAGCAGGAACAATCTTCTTGACAAGATAATTTGCAATGTTTGCGAACCATGGATCATCAACTTCTTCAACTTCAAATGTTGACTCATCAGGGAAAGATTCATTAATGAGAGTATCGTTATCATTCGACTCCATCCTGGATAGATGATCCACCACAATATTTTGCGTTCCCTTCTCGTCCCTGATCTCAATGTCAAATTCTTGCAAGAGAAGAATCCATCTAATTAACCTGGGCTTGGACTCTGCTTTAGCAAACAAATACTTAAGAGCAGAGTTTTCAGTATGCACAATAACTTTGCTACCTAGTACATAAGATCGAAACTTATCTAAAGCAAAAAACCATTGCTAGTAATTCCTTCTTTGTGGTTGCATAATTCTTTTGGGCATCATTTAAGGTACGACTTGCATAATAAATAACCCGAAGAAGTTTATCCAACTTCTGACATAAAACAGCCCCACAGCGTAATCACTAGCATCACACATAATCTCGAAAGGTAGAGACTAATAAGGAGATACAACAATAGGGGTGGAAATAAGCTTCTCTTTCAACAAATTAAAAGCTGCTAAACACTCATCAGAAAAGTGAAATTTAACATCTTTTGCAAGTAAATCACAAAGAGGCTTAGTAATCTTGGAAAAGTCTTTAATAAATCTTCTATAAAAACCCACATGTCCAAGAAAACTACGAACATCCTTAACAAAAGAGGGAGGTTTCAGTTTCTCAATTACCTCAATTTTTGCACGGTCCACCTCTATACCTTTCGACAAAATCTTGTGACCTAGAATGATACCTTCCCGAACCATGAAATGGCATTTCTCCCAATTCAACACCAAATTGGTCTCCTCACACCTGGCTAAAACAATATCAAGGTTCTTTAGACAAGATTCAAATGTTAGTCCAAAGACAGAAAAGTCATCCATGAAAACCTCAATACACTTCTCTATATAATCAGAAAAGGTAGTCATCATACAGTGCTGAAAGGTAGTAGGAGCATTACATAATCTAAAGGGTATTCTCTTGTAAGCATAGGTTCCATAAGGGCAAGTAAAAGTGGTCTTATCCTGATCCTCGGGAGCTATGGGAATTTGAAAGTAACTAGAATAACCATCTGGAAAGTAATAATAATCATGTTCTGCTAATCTTTCAAGCATTTGATCAATAAAGGGGAGGGGGAAATGATCCTTACGAGTAGCCTCATTCAATTTTCTATAATCAATATACACTCGCCAACCTGTTGTGGTGCGCTGAGAAATCATCTCACCTTTTTCATTAGAAACAGCAGTATCCCCCCCCTTCGGTACTACCTATACAGGGCTTACCCACATGCTGTCAGAAATAGGATAAATAATGCCTGCATCAAGTAATTTGATTACCTCTTTCTTAACTACCTCCTTCAGAACTAGATTGAGGCGTCTCTGAGGCTGAGCAAGTGGTCGGTAAGTGTCCTCCATGTAGATCCGGTGTGAGCACAACTGAGGGCTGATCCCTTGGAAGTCCGCTATCGACCATCCGATAGCTTTAGTATGCCTTCGCAACACCTCTAGAAGTTTTTTTCTGCAACATTGTCAAATCTGAAGAAATTATCACATGTAATTCAGATGGTTCTGTAAGAAAAGCGTATTTCAGATGAGGAGGAAGGGGTTTTATCTCCACTGCAGGATTATGGATGGTCTTGGTCGGTCAGCATTTTTCTCCACTTTTTCAAATTTCTGCTGGTAAGAATTGAAGTGTGGCTGCCTCTTATTCAGTTCCTCATCCATGAGGGCGATGTCTGGATCCTCGTCATCTGCCTCGCAGGATGCCATAAGGCATCTCTCTGGAATCTCCTCCTCTTCCCTGCTAAGAATAGCTTCTTGCACTAAAGAGTCAACAGAATCTAACACAAAACAAGATTGAATAGTCACGAGAAGCTTAAGGTTGCATGTCATACCAAAAACAACTTGCTCATCATGAAATTTTAAAATGATCTTTCCTCCCTCAACATTAATAAGTGTACGAGTAGTCCTCATGAACAGTCTACCTAGAATCAATGGTACATCTTTATCCTCCTCCATATCAATAACAATAAAATCAGTAGGAAAGATAAATTTACCAACAAAAACTACCAGATCCTCCAGCTTACCCTTGGGATAAATAATAGAATGGTCAACTAACTGTAACTGCATTGAAGTGGGAGAACATTGACCTACTCCTAATTTCTCAAAAATAGAAAAAGGCATCAAATTAATACTCACTCCCAAATCACATAAACCGTTACCACAATCTACCTCCTCGATAGCACAAGGAATTATAGGAAGACCTGAATCTTCTAACTTTGGTGGTAGCTTATTCAGAAGGACTGCCAACACCCTCTCCGTCAACTTCACTGTGTCAGTTTCCTGCAAAGAACACCTATTAGGCACCGTTTGGATTCGACAAGGGAACGAGAAAGGGAATGGGAATGGGAAAACAAGGAGAATGAGAAAGGGAATGGGAAAATATGTATGTTGTTTGGTTGTATTCATAAATGGAAAGGGAATATAATTGATTTTGAAGAATAAATAAAAACATAAGCTTGAAATTTAAAATAGTTAATTTTATATTTTCATGTAATTATGCTGACTATATTAGTCGGAATAATAAAATAATTAAAATGTTTTGATTAATTAGTATCAATCATGTAGTATATAGTACATTTTATGGAATTGATCATTACTAATTATTACACATTTTTACTATTCAAAAAAATTATTACACATTTTATGCACAACCATAGAAACTATAGTTAATTAATAAAATCAATTTCATCTAAACAAATAATATCAAACTAGACTCATTATTAAACAACCTACGATTTCCGTACATTATGCACGGGAAACAAAATTGAACGGAGCCGGGGAATCTCAAGGGAAATGTTCCCCTTTCCCTTTCACAATTTTCGTATAAACAAACATGATGAATGGACCGAATTGCAAATTTCCTTCCCTTCCCTCAGGTTTCCCTTGAAAACAAACATTGCCTTAGATAGAATATCCTTCATAAACTTAGCATAAATAGGCATCTAAGATAAAGCATTAGAAAAAAGAATATTGATAGTCAAGTTCTTAAAAATATTAAGAAATTTCCCCAATTGTTCATCCAAATTCTTTTTCTTCAACCTATTAGGAAACGGAATAGGATGATCATAAGAATTTCGAGAAGGTTTAACAATTAAAGGTTCAGAAGACTCCTTCTCCTTTAGAATTTCAACTTCCTCAACATCAGGTGGAGACTCCCTGATTCGTCATCAGCTTCAGGGGCACTGGGAACCAACTTCTTACCACTTCTTAGGGTCACTGCTTTTAAATTCTCCCTTGGATTTGGATCAGTCCGACTAGGAAGTGAACCTGTAGGTCTCTATGCCAGCTGCTCTGCAATCTGGCTCATTTGTCTCTCTAAGCTCTTATTAATGGCGGCCTGATCAGCATTTCTGGCTGCCTGCTCTACAAACTTAGCATCAAACTTAGACTCAATTTCAACAAATTTAGCATTAGTAGCTTGCTCTTGTTTAATAATCTCTATTTGCATACTCTCAATCTTACTATTACCTTCCTGAGAATTCTGAGATGTTCTTGCTGCCTATTAAAGTAGGACTGTCGATTTGATTGAAACCCTAGTTACCAATTTGCTGATCATTACCTCTCCATGGAGGTTGTTGATTATTCCTCAAACTGTTCTGATTAAAGTGTTAGAGTAAGGATGACCTGGCTTGTTGTTATCGAATTACCTCTTATGGATTTCCAGCAAAACCAGGTCCCTCGCAATTGAAGGTCTCATGGGCACCTTCACAATTCTCACAACAAGGAGTCAAGTAAGGCGAAGAAGTAGCTGTCTTTGCTGTTTGTTGTTGTGTCTGATTCAAAGCTAGCTTTTCTACAACTTTAGTAAGAGCAGCTAATTGAGCAGATACATGATCCTGCGGGGGAAGACTATACATACCTACTTCTCTCTTTGGCTCACCTCTACCCTTGTTCTTACACCATTGTCTGGTGCTAGCGGTCATAGTATCCAGAAGCTTCATTGCTTCTTCCTCAGTTCTTGCCATAAAATTCCCTCTAGATGGAGAACTCAGCAACATTTTATTTGAATCATTCAAGTCCTTAAAGAACGACAGCACTAATTCCTCACTACTCATACCATGATGTGGACAAAGAATATGTAGCTCCTTGAATCTATCCTGGCAAAAATTCGTGATCTCCGCAATCTTCTCCCTCGTCTTCGATGGAAGGTAGTACTTCACCAAGAACTTGTTCGTCAAATCTTCCCAAGTATTGAAGCTACTGGGCTGCAGACTTCGTAGACACCTACATGCTCCGTCTTTTAGAGAGTACGGGAACAATTGCAACTAGATGCGCTCATTCAGATTTCCTGTCTTATTGAAAGTGTTGTAGAAGGCCAAGAATGCAAAGATGTGGTGTGGAGCATCATCCTAATCGAGCCCGCTGAATTGACCTTGATGGTATAACGTGGTGATGAAGCTCGTCTTGAACTGTCATGCATCTAGCTTAGCTTCTGTTACCTGGGGGAGGACAATAGTAGAAGGTCTCCCCTCAACCGACGACTGCTGATATTCACCCAAAGTTGGTATGACTGCCATGGTGAACTGCAACTGTAGTTTACTGTGAAAAAGTCTCTCGATCTCTCGTTCAAAATCAGCTAGTGGACCACCTACAGATCGAGTTCAACGTATGGACATAAGTTAGCACTTGGAAGGAAAAATTAAAAACAAGTAAACAAAATACAAAATACAAAAATTGAAAACAAAGAAATAACACAAAAATAAACTAATCAATTGATTAAAATAAAAATACTAATTAACCAAAAATTAAAACCAAAGACATGAATAAACATATCCTAATTAATAATAAGAAAATCCATGAATTAAATAAAAATAGAAAACAATAAATCAATTAGCTAATTAGAAATTAAAAAAATGAGAGTCCTAAAAACTAAGAGAAAATAAAACAAAAATGAAACCGTAAACACATATCTATTTAAATTAAAAATACAATAAATAAAAACACAAATATTAAACAAAATAAAAATAAAAATAAAACAACATGAGGTCCTAAAGCAAATACTAACGGAAAAGGAATTTAGAAAGAAAGTCCTAAACTAAAGAAAATCAAAGTTGTAACCACGTTGAATCCTAAATGACAATAAACAAAATTAATAAAAAGATAAAGAGAAACTCATCAAAATAAATAAGAAGCAAAAACAAAACTAAACAAAAATCTCAATTGATTATGTAAAATTGTCAACCAACTATGTCAGAGGTCCCCGGTAACGGTGCCAAAAACTTGTAGCAGAAATATGTGACTATCTCTATCTAGCAGTGTACCCATCGTTTTGCAAGTATAGTGACTAAGTGGGGTGTCGAACTCAGGGACCTCTTCCAATTAATTGACAAATTTAATAAACCTAATTAAGAAAACTAACTAAACCAATAAAAATGGGAAAATGTCACTTTTTAAAGGAATTTAGTAACCTAAACATAGATTAAATTAACAATGAAATTAACTAAATAAAGAGAACACAAGCAAACAACGGTTTAAACTCTAATAATTAAAAGGTGCTCCCCGAGTTATTCTGCTCACCTAATTCTCTAGACTTTATTATTAAACTCTTCCCCTAACTTTCTACAGTTAACTCAGAAACTATAAATAATTCATCAACGGCTAAGTCTAACGAATCCTAACTAGTTGCTAGAACTAGCAGCAGACTAATGCTCTAATCCGAACACATCTAATCGCATAAAAATAGTTTCTATTGGAGTCCGATTAACCTATAGGTGGGATCACGCTTCTAGTCGCTAATCAGATTCAACATCCTACATTTAGTTAACTATTTCAGCTCTCGTGTGTTGATTAGAAAACTATAAGAATTGCTCTAATTATTGGCCAAATAATTAAAACACATTAAGAACAAGAATCGAACTAATTACATTTAAAAAGTTGTACGGAAAATCATATAACAATACCATCAAGAATTAAGCTCTCTTCCCAACTCAGGAATCTAAAGTTAACTACTCGCTCATAATTTCATAAACAAAAACAACAATTAAAATAAACATTAAACGACTCGTAACTAAAAAAAATGAATGAGAATCTTGATTGCCTTCGATTGTTGTTCATTCTGACCTATTCCCCCTCGCGCCGAACTGCTGCTCGCTGCGCCACTTCTCTACGAAGGTGGTAATCGATGTGAAATAGAACAATGATGAGAAGATGGTGAATATGGATCAGGTGTGATGTTTTGCGGCTCGGTGGATGCACGGTGATGGCTAGTAAAGGTGGTCAGTGTGCCGAAAAAAGAACTCGAGCGTGAATGTGTGGCTGGAAAGAGTGGGCGACGATGATCAGGAGGCAGAAAAATCAATCCCCCAAGTGCAACAATGCGGCATTCACCTCCTTCTCTCGTCCCCAGACCTCCTGCGTGTATAAAAAATGCAGCACTGATATTTTTCTTCCGAATTTGAGAGCGGACCCCTTTTTCTTTATAATGAATCAACCTCCTCTAAAAATAAAATGGGTCATCATCATTAGTCATGTGCAGCCTTAACTTCCATTTGTATAGCTACGTGAAGGAAACAAATCAGGAATCCATTTGTGTAATTGTATGCGGCCCATGATTATACTATGAGTAAATGTGTTGTAGCCATCACACTAAGAATTTGAACTACCGGGTGAATGATATTCATTTTTCAGCGTGTATATATATATATACCACCGTATGTTGCATTTTCTTGCATTTAACACATAAAATGCATCAGATCTTATTAAACATAAATTGTAGGAAAAAGTCTCAAATAAGTGTGAAATATAGCTCAAGTCATAATGAATGTGAAGTGAGATAATTCTTAAAAGTATATATATTTGACACTTATTAGTATAAGAATAAGATTGAAGTATACTCAAAGAACTACAAAATGCCACTTTTATTAATCCATCAAAGCATTACATTATCCTTTCATACATAGCTTACAGCATTACATCACTACTTCAATCCCCTAAAAGTCAAATTCAAACACCTCAGTCGGGTGTGGGTAGCATTAACTAAAGCCAGTGGTGCGGTTTTCAACTTGATCCGCTTGATCCAGTGGTATACTAACCTATAATCTTACCGAATATCAACACATCTTCGGACTTCAGGACTAGCTTGTTAGCTAAGTCCATTCTCTTCTAATCTCCATATAGAAATTTTACCTCGTCACTAATGGAGAACGACACTACTAGGATCCCCTTAGTGATTGACTCGGGTGTCTCATCCCTGTCCTGGTGTAACCCTATGATAAGTGGGAAATAGTGATATTTTAAGGTCTTTATTCACCTTCATTTTACTTGGTGCATAACTTATTTCGCCACTTTATGGAGTACTTTTGTGATTATTAGTGAGCTTATACTTTTGACATATTTGAATAGGTAAATACTCATGTGAGTAAATTTTGAAAGCTTAAATTGAGGTTGCATCAATGTTCGAACACTTCGAGAAGGATGTTAAGTCAACAGGAAGCATCGGGAGAATTCGGGTGCAAAGAGAAGCCCACTGGACTCGACCGACCCAGGGGACCAACCCTGTCCAACTCTTCTACACCCTACTAGAATTGACTGACCCAGGGAAACGACCCTAGGTGGGTCAGCTGAACTTAAAAATGAGCACGTACCTCCTTCACTAGAGAGGCGAAAAGTAGGGAGAAACGAAGAGGAGAAAAAAAGAGAAGAAGAGGAGGAAGAAGGAAGTGAAGAATCTACCTCCATTGAAAATCTAGCTAGAGCTCCTCTAATGGCTAAATATCTCTTTTCTCTTCTCTTTCCCTTTTCAATGGTTGAGTAGTCCCATTTCGTATCCTAGGATGGGGTTTGACCCAAACATTGCTCATTGAATGCTAATGACATAACTCATTAAATACTCTTATTTTTCTCCTTCAATATCAATTAATGCCTTAATTTGATCAACTATGGCATTTATGGTGGTTTCATTCAACATTTGATCTAGAGTTTGGAACTTGACAAAAGGGGGATAAACCCTAACTTTTGCACTTTTGATTCGGGGGCAAAATCTTAGAGCTATTATTTAAGAGATTTTGCTTAATGCTACTTAGTGACTTAGACCTTTTTTAATTAAGAGGTTTGGCTAATTAAGTAAGAATTGGTTGTCCCATGATTTGGGGATTCATGAATTAAGCTCTTATAGATAATGAGAGAATTAATTAAGGTTATGAGATTCTTTGGGTGATTTAGGTGATTCCCCACTATCCTAGGGTACTTTTCCATCCATTCCAATCAACACTTGATTTACTGTTTTATTGTTTTCATCGTTACAAACAACTAAGCTTGCCTCCGGATAAATCCCCGTTTACAGTTTTTGTTCACACTTTACTAAAGTACCGAAGCTTGGGATTTAGAAACCAACTTCCTTGTGGATACGACACTTGTTATATTACAACGAATTGGGTGCACTTGCCCATTGTAGCTAGGTCTTTACTACTTAGAGTAGTTTTTCCTTAACAAGTTTATGGCGTCGTTGTCGGGAAAATTGATAGTTTCTGTCATTCCCCAGTTTTTGTATTTTAGTTTTTGTGTATTTAGTGGTTTTATTTTGTTTATTTCCTTTTAGTTATTTGTGTGTTTAGTTGTTTTTCTCTATTCTTACCTTCTCTAATACTTTAGTATGATTGGGTTCGGTATTGGTTTGGTACCTTCTATTTTCCTTGTGTATGCCAAGCGCTCGAGCTAAAGGCTCCACTCTTATTAGTCCGAGATCCAAGCTTGAGCCCACATTGAGAAGAGTCCGAAAGAACTTGGACCCCGTAACCATGGCGGATCAAGAACCGCCCATAATAGAGGACAACGGGTACCCACAACAAAGAGCCCTCAAAGACTACAACCAGTCGGACACTGAAGGGAGACCTTCAGCCATAGTCTTTCTGGAGTTGACACCCGAAGAGGCTGGACAATGGGTATTCAAGACCCACTACATCACCGCTGTCCGAGACTTAGGAAAATTTAGTAGAGTGAACCCCGACGAAGCTCCTAATCACCTAATTCTCTTTCTTGATTTTTGCAACTCACTCGGTAAGGCTGTTAGAGTCAACGAGAGGATACGCTTACAGCTCTTCCCTCACTCCTTGTCAGAAGCTGTGTCGAAATGGTATAGAAGCTTGCCTTCAAGGTCAATCCACACTTGGGCACAAATGGCTCAAAAATTTCTTACCAAGTATTACCCCACAAGTAGAACTAGGCAATTGATTGGAGAGATCAACACTTTTTGCCAAGAATTGAGGGAGACACTATATGATGCCTAGGATCAATTCAAAGACATGTTGATGCTGCATAAGCACACATCCTAGACCATGACCAGATGCGTCACAGTACACCTTGAATCCGTCGGTACCCTCGAGGATAGTCAATACTGGTGCCGACGTTAGAAGATCCTTCAGTGTCAGGAAGGAACGCTCACAATCGTCAGTCCATATAAACTAATTGTCCTTCTTTATCAAGTTCGTCATAGGCTTGGTCACTTTGGAGAAGTCCTGGATGAATCTCCGATAATAACCGGCCAAACCTAGAATGCTACGGATGTCTGTCACTGTCTTTGGCCTTGGCCAACTCTTCACCGACTCTATCTTAGCGAGATCGACATATATCCCGCTAGCCGATATGATATGCCCTAGAAATTCCATACTATCTAGCCAAAACTCACACTTTGAGAGCTTGGCATAGAGCTGGTTCTCCCTCATAATCTCTTATACGTGTTTGAGATGAGCCTTGTGATCCTCCTTAGTCTTATAATAGACTAAGATGTCGTCGAAGAAGACCACCACTAAGGTGTCGAGCTGCTCTCTAAACAGACGGTTCATCAAGTCCATAAATATAGTTGGGGCGTTCAACAATCCGAACAGCATCACAGTGAACTCATAATGCCCATAACGTGTCCGAAAGGTCGTCTTCTCAATGTCCCCCTCTACTATCCGAATCTGGTGGTATCCTGATCTGAGGTTGATCTTCGAGAACACAGAAGCTCCTCTCAACTGGTCGAACAGGTCATCGATTCATGGTATAGGATACTTGTTCTTCACAGATACAGCATTCAGATCACGGTAGTCGATATAGAGTCTCATACTCCCATCCTTCTTCTTCACAAACAACACCGATGCTCCTCATGGAGACACACTCGGTCTGATAAACCCCTTGTCCAGCAGATCCTCAAGCTTAACCTTCAGTTCCTTCATCTCAGCTGGAGCCATCTAGTAGGGCGCCTTAGCAATAGGCCCTGTACCCGACATCAGGTCAATGACGAACTCCATCTCTAGCATAGACGGCATGCCTGGAAACTCATCAAGAAACATATCAGGGAAGTCCGACACGATAGGGATGTCCGACTCCATCTGCTCCTCGTGCCTCATGTTCTGGACATAGCACATGTAGGCTGGTTGGCCCTTCCTTACCTCCTTCATCAGAGTCAAAGCTGATACTTTCTTGACGGTCGGTTCTTTCAGAACGCTGCGGTAGGAGACTGTCTTACCACTCGGGCTCCTTAGCAATAATTTGTGTTCGACACAATGTAGTCTGTCCTTGTGCTTCTGTAGCCAATCCATACCGATGATGATGTCGAAACCCAGACCTCTGAACTCTACCAAATCAACGGGGAAGCTCTCATCCCGTATCACGATCTGTAGTCTGGTGTAGCGTCTCGTGCATCGCACTCTCTTCTTAGATGGAAGGGTGATTGAAAAGTCTAGGAGGTGCTCTGGGGTCAATCCCAACTTCTTCGCAAAAGAAGAGGACACGAAGGAGTGAGAAGCCCTTGAATCGAACAATATCGATGCAATGGTGCCATTAACAGGGAAGGTACCTGTGATTTATTGCTTTATATTAGCATCACATTTTAAATGCCTTAATTAATTATCTTGGATGTCATGAGTCTTATCCGTAATGACATTTCCAAACTCCTTGGCTTGCGCCTTATCAAGGATGTTCAAGATACCTCCCTTCTCAGGTTCGCGGCTTGAATTATAGCATTCGTATAAGAATAAGATTGAAGTATGCTCAAAAAACTACAAAATGAAACTTTTATTAATCCATCAAAGCATGACATTATCCTTTCATACATAGCTTACAACATTACATCACTACTTCAATACCCCATAAAAGTCAAATTCAAACACTCCGGTCGGATGTGGGTAGCATTAACTAAAGATGGTGGTGCGGTATTCAACTTGATCCGCTTAATCCCGTGGTATACTAACCTAGAATCTCCACCGAATATCAACACATCTTCAAACTTCAGGACTATCTTGTTAGCTAAGTCCATTCTCTTATGGTTTCCATATAGAAATTTCACATCGTTACCAATTGAGAAAAACACTACTGAGATTTCTTAGTGATCGACTCGGGTGTCTCATTCCGGTCCTAGTGTAACCCCAGTTGTCCCCTTTTCTCATAGAAGTTCACAATGCATATGTCGCCATCAATGTCAGGTATTGGGTCTTCTTCAAGCTGTTGCACAGTTTCCACCGCCTCCCTCGCTAAGGTACAAAAACTCTCGAGTATCCTAGGAACTTGCACCCCATCTATCTTTCTAACCTCTTTATAGGTCCTAGTTTATGGATCCCAATCCTTACCTAAGCACATCATGTGCAATTTCATCTTCGACCCATTATCATATTCTGGAATGTAAAACCCTCCTAAGTCTCTACCCAAGGCTCTACACTCATCTATGATGTTTATTTGCTCGTCGAGGGTCAAGGACTCGTTGAATAGAATCATGCCCGGTTGAATGACTTGGCACTTATCGCCTGGATACTCCCGTTTTTCACCTACGGGCTTAGGTGATCTCAGTCTTGAAGTTATGGGATGGCATATATCGAAACTACCTAAGATGTGAAAGGTTTCTTAAGGAGTTTCTTTCTAAGTTCTAGTTAATACATAGATCATGGTAGTGAAAGCGTTTAACATACAATCATGCATTTCATGCTATCACATTCAGGTTTCAGGATTACCTGTAGCACGCTGAGCACTAGCCTTAGCGCCCGAGGCTCCCGCGGAGTTTAGGGTACCCTAACCCTGTGCGGCTCCCTTCCCCTTCTGGAATCTATACTAGCAGAGGTCTGTCCTCCTGGCCACCTCGTGGTGCTCCCGATCCACTCGCGGGGGTGCTCTAGGTGCCTCTGGATGGGCGGTAAGACTTTCTCTCAAGGTTGGCGTAGCACTCGTACGCTCAGTGACCCTCCTTATTAGAGTAGCGGCATGTCACGGTCCGGCCACCATAATAGGTTTGGATGGCCCTTGCCCAACCCTGGTAGAAGAAATGGCGCTTGGGTTTCCCACGCCTGTTTATGATACCCATTTAGGTTAGTAAAGGGAAAAGTATCTTTACCCTTGGGAGGCGCGGATCTCAGTGGTTGGGTATCGTTCAGTGGGCCGGTAAACCGAGATTAGTAGAAAAAAGACTTTATGTGACTCCCTTTAAACCACGGTTTTACTTGTAACCGTGGTTTAAAGATTATATACCATGGTTTCTACTCAAACCGTCATTTAAGATGTAACCTGAGAGACTTTATACCACGTTTTGCTATAAACCATGGTTTTTAATCAATAATATATGACGGTTTTGACGTAACCGTCGTTTATAGTTTTGTCGGTGATGAAATAAACCACGATTATTCATGAACCGTCGTTTATGTTGCTCACCCCTACGATTTTAAATGACGGTTAGGGAGAGACCCGTCGTTTAAAACTGCTCACCATACCATTTTAAATGACGGTAGTTAAGTGAACCATCATTTAAAACGATTTTAATTAAAAAAACCCGAGTTCTTCTTTCTTTCTTCCTCCTTCGCTTCGTCTCCCTCACTGCTCTCTCTTTCCTGGCGATTTCGAAAACTTCAACGTTGCCCCTTCCTCCGCCATCACCCCCGTCTCGCCGCACCGTATTAACCCGCAGCTTCATTTCTTCTTTCTCCCGCCCGCGATAGATTTCTTTTCTGGCAATTTTTCCCCCGTCGCCCGTCCTTGCCGCTGCCCGTCGAGTTGCCTCCGTCGCCCATCATGGGCCATCGTCTTCCCATCGCCGGTCTTCTCCTTCACCCCTGCCACCCGTTGTTGCTTCTCTGGCGAAAAAAACCAGTCGCCTGAAGACCGTCGTGTCGCGCTTTGCCTCTGTCGCTCTGCCGCGCTTTGCCCTGGTCCGTCACCTGAAGTGTCTATTTTCCTCCTCCACCGGTAATCATCTAAAACCAAGAAATTTTGTGTTGGTTTGTGTCTCTCGTATGTTGTTTGTGTAGTATTTTATCGTATTGATAGGTTGGTGTTGAGATTTCCATCTAAAAGTTGTTAGTATTACTGGGCTATATATGTACTAGTGATTTGAGTTGATTGTTTTTATCTGGTGTAAAACTTGTTATGTTTCCTACTGGTTTGTAGTATTACTTTTCTACGTACAAAAGATGGTAATTTTTGATGTCTCGCAGATGTGTCTGTCTTATGTGGATTTGTGGAGAAGGTTTGTGTTGCATATTTGATTATTTATGGAAATGACTCGACCTATCATTTTGCTTTACTACAAAATATTCTCTAAAATATTGTACTATATAGATTTGTGGTTTTGCTGAGATATCGTAGGTAGTGAGTCTTTTTATTTGGTGCAGAGCATCTAATTCAAACAGATGCTAGGATCTCTCTCTTGCTGTTAATCTGGTGTCGGTCATCTTTTGATTGTACAAACATCTTGAAGAGAAGAGAAGAATAAAACCTACCTTATTTGAGTGGTTAAGTCACAACCTCAATTCTATTCACTTCTTATTGCGCTAACTATATTTTTGAACCGACGATTTGCAGGTTGCTTTGAGCTCGACCAGAATCAGATTGAAGACGCGAGGGGAGCAAACAGATATAATACTCAAATTTAATTATGTAAAGTAGCGCATTGTTTATTATTGGAAAATAATGAAAGATTTAATATCAAATATATAAATTGATTTGTAATTCTGATTATGATTTTGGAAGTTCTATATTTTAGTGGCATGATTATTAATTTGAGTGATCTACTACTCTAAACTGCTGCTGCTTGACATAAATATAATATGCATACTTCTCATTTTGATGATGCCTACTGTGTGTGTTTCGCTGAGAATGTTGTTATTGTGTTTGGATTTGCATATAAAAAGTGTGAAGTACCTAAAACTGCATAAAGGTCATGCCAAATTTTTTCCAGAATTTAACTTTATTCTAATTTCATTGAATAGGTGTTATATACTACGCGCAAGCATTTGCCTACTTCTCCTTCTTCTGTTTGTCTGCTCGCCTGACCATCCAGTACTCATCAGGTTGGTATTTAAATGTTTCAAAATTTATTCTTGTTTTTCTATTAAACAATGGAAAATCAATTCAAACATAGAATTACCTGTCTGAGATTTACCTGATAGAGTATGTCTTAGATAGTCCCTGTTGGGACTGTCCAATGACCTTTGATCTCACCATCTAGGTTGTGAATGAGTTAATAATATACAGTAGTTCAGTGATAATTTCGAGCATTACCCTAGTGTTCTTCTAGTGTACATATATATAATAAATTATATATCTACACTAGGAGAACTGTAGGGTAATGCTGCCGAAATTATCACTGAACTACTGTATATTATTAACTTGTTCCTAGGTGAGATCGAAGGTGATTGGATAGGTTTAGGTTGTTAAATCTGTAAATAAAAAAGAGGAGATCAATGGAACGAGTTCACGACATCTGGTGTGTGTTGAAAAAGGAGATGGAGCGCTCAGTGATGTACAGTGACAGATTGGACATCAGTACCTAGAAGGGGTCAATAAATTTTGCAAAGTCCTTGTTGACAATCTTAAACCAAGGGATAAGGGATATATTCGATGTCCTTGTGTCGATTGCAAGAACGACTTCAAATACCGAGGTGTGGACAAGATTAAGGATCATCTGATTCGCAGAGGGTTTACAGAAGATTATGAAGCCATAAAATACTGCATGGTCAACATTCAGTACAAGTGTTTGAATGTGCTGATAACGTCGTTGCAGAACAATCAGAAATGGATGCTTCACACGATTTTGGGGATACTCAAGATGATTCACTAGTTAGTGATTCAGATGAGGAGGACCTTAATGCAATGATGGAAGATGTTGAACAACATTTTTCCAACAAACCCAAACATTCGAAAATCTGATGCAAGCATCAAGGAACCGTTGTACAGTGGATGTGATCGCAAACAAAACAAATTGAGCGTTGTCCTAAAACTATTCAATCTGAAGGCGAGACATGGATGGAGTGATGTCAGTTTTATATCTTTTACAACTGCTGAAGGATGTACTACCAAAGGACAATGTGATACCCACAACAACTTATGAAGCAAAGAAGTTAATGTGTCTGATGGGTATGGAATATAAAAAAATGCATGCATGTCCAAATGGGTGTATGTTGTACTGGAAGGAGAATGAGTTGGATGACCATTGCTCTGAATGTAGGGAATCACATTATGTAAAAAAGGGTGAGAGAAACCACATAAGCACTAAAGTGGGTTCTCCTGCGAAGGGTTGTGGTATATACCGATATTCCCCAATTCAAACGTTTGTTTGTAGTTCAGAAAGATGCTGAGAACCTCCGATGGCATGCTACCCATAGAAAGAATGATGGTAAATTGAGACATCCAGCCGATTCACCACAATGGAGAAACATTGACAGAATATACCTTTAGTTCGGTACAGACCCAAGGAACTTAAGACTTGGTTTATGCACTGATGGGATGAACCTTTACGGCACTTTGAGCAGTATACACAGTACTTGGCCTGTTTTATTGACAATATACTATCTGCCGCCATGGTTGTGTATGAAACCCAGACATATTATCCTCTCTCTGTTGATATCGGGTCCAAAACAACCGGGAAACAAAATTGATGTGTTTTTGCAACCACTTATTGACGATTTACAACTGTTGTGGAATGAAGGTGCGACAGTGTATGATTCATACAGTATGGAAAACTTCACGCTCCGGGCTATGTTGTTTTGTACAATCAATGATTTCCCTGCATACGGCAACCTCTCGGGATACACAATTAAAGGAGCACTAGCGTGCCCTATATGTGGAGATAGAACTTGCAGCATATGGTTAAAACACAGTGGAAAAAATGTGTACATGGGCCATCGTAAATTCCTCCTAAAAGGTCACAAATACCATAAGATGACGAAAGAGTTTAATGGAAAAACCGATCATCCAGTCGCACGACCACCATTATCTGCTGCTGAGACTTACAATCAGTTGAAGAATGTTGTGAACAACTTCGGTCCACCAATTAAAGCCACTGAAAAGAGCATCTGGAAGAAAAAATCAATATTTTGGGAACTTGAATATTGGCAACATTTAGAGGTGAGACATTGCATTGATGTAACGCATGTGGAGAAAAACCTTGGTGAAAGTGTAACTGTGACACTACTAAACGTGGAAGGAAAGACAAAAGACCATTTGAAGGGTAGAAAAGATCTGGTTGAATTGGGTATACGAGAAGACCTCGCGCCACAACAAAGAGGGAAACGAACATTCTTGCCTTCAGCTTGTCATACATTATCCAAAGAAGAGAAAATAAGTTTTTGTAGTTCTCTTCGTTATATTAAAGTGTCATCTGGTTACTCATCGAACATATCAAGTTTGGTATCAATGTCTGATCTTAAATTGGTAGGGATGAAGTCTCACGACTATCATGTGCTGATGCAGCACTTACTTCCGGTTGCAATCCGTGGGATCCTTCCAGCTGATGTCAGAAAAACTATTACAAATTTATGTGTTTTCTTCAAAGGAATTTCTTGTAAAGTGCTTGATGTGGAGACGCTGGATAAACTACAGAATGACCTTGTGATCACCATGTGTCAGTTGGAAATGTATTTTCCTCCTTCATTTTTTGATATTATGGTGCATCTACTTGTTTATCTTGTTAGAGAGATCAAACATTGTGGTCCGTTATACCTTCGATACATGTATCTGTTTGAGAGACATATGGGTATACTAAAGAAGAAAATGAAAAATCGTCGGGGTCTAGAGGGAAGCATAATTGAAGGGACAGTAACAGAGGAGGTAGTTGACTTCTGCACTCACTACTTACACGGTGTTGATGTTATTGGATTACCAAAAGCAAGACACGATGGCAGGCTTAAAGGTGTTGGTACCTGTGGAAAAAAATTATGCAGAGTTGATATTGATACATTGAACAAGGCACGTCTGGTTGTGTTAAATCACTCTGAAAGTGTCAAACCGTATTTCGATGCACACCTAGCCTACCTCAAAACAAAACACCCAACAATGAGTAATGCCAAATTTAAAAAAGAGCATAATGTAACATTTGTTAAGTGGTTCAGACAGAAGGTGTTGAATGAAGATTCAAGGAACGTGGATGAAATGATCCAGTTGTTGGCACTCGGTCCAAATCTCGATGTGTTGTCTTATGAAGGATATGATGTAAATGGATTTTCTTTTTACACTGAACGTCAAGATTGTAAATTGACAAACCAGAGCAGTGGTATGCATCTTATCGCTTCACAAGACATTTTCACAGGAACAAGTCGTAATACACTGAAGAACGAATATTATGGTGTTATTGAAGATATCTGGGTCTTGAATTACACTAGTTATGAAACTTGCGTATTTCGATGCAAATAGGTGGACAACAAACAGGGATATCGTGAGGAGGATCATGGTATGAAGCTAGTTGATTTAATGACAGCGGATCCTACTGATGAACCCTTTATTTTTGCATCAAAGGCAAAACAAGTATTCTACTGTCGTGATCAGTGTAATCCCAGATGGTCCATTGTAATGCAAAGTAAAAGATCGATAGTTGGGATTGATGATATTGTTGATTAGGATGAATACGAATGTGAAGATGAAACAGATGTACCTATTCAGTTGCCGATGGAGGTGGATAACATAACTAATTTTGAATATCGAAGGTCCGACCACAATGAAGGATTGTGGATTGAACGATGAAATGTTATTTAGTAAGTCTGGTTGACAATATTATATATTTCATTTGTCATATTTCAACATTTGATTAAGTAGATGTTTGTATTAACCTTGTTAACTTATTGATTATTTTTCAGATTATGGATCCTAGCGATAGAGTCAAAGAGGACGTACTGTTGGGGTTGGATGATATTGACAATGACGTCCCTGCTGAAGAACCGCCAGCTGCATCTACTTCGCAAAACCCTCGGAAGGGACGTGGACCGACCCGTGGGTTGAAGGTGAAGAAGGATTCTCCCATCGATTTGGTCTGGGACAAGTACCTCAAACATTCTGGTGGGTCGAAGCACCAATTTGCTTCTTACTTGGGATTGATGGTAAAATCCCATTGCTCGATTAATAAGGATTTGAAGGATCAAGAAAAGGCAGACAAAGACATCATGTGGCAGATGGTGCAGAAGCGGTACAAAGTCACGGATTATCTTCGGACTAAGATTGAATCACTTCTAGCTACATCGCTGCAACAGTTCAAGCATCGGTTGGTAGATGGTTGGATTAACAAACCGGCTCCAAAAGGTCACCGCCGTGGGTAGTGTATGATGGTATGATCACGGAGGAGGACTGGAAGATATTCTACAACCGTCGCCAGACTGAAGAGTTTAAGGTACTTTTACAATTATTTTTTCTTAATTATTTAAGGAATAAAATTTAACAAATATTTTTATTATTATGAATAACTTACGAATATACATATTTTGTAACAGTTACGTCAAGAACAAGCGAGACGTAACCGGGCGAAGAATATATATAAGCACTTCATGGGGTGAGCTGGATATACGGGGCGCTTGGAGAAGTGGAAGAGCGAGGGTTTACTGACGAAAGTTAATGAAGATGGCACTCAGTCAGTTATTGAGAATGTTGACGATGCAAGTAGGGTGCAGACATATATGCTGGGTCACATGAAGAAAAATGACAAGGGAGTATATGTGTTCCCGCAGAGTGAGACTGCTGAGTTGGCTTCAAAGATTGTAAATATATATTTTTAAAAGTTGTTGTTTACTAATTAGTAAGTTCATTTCTAATATTTTTGTAATTTAAAATAGTCTGGATCTACTGAGCGATGGGAGATGGTTCCGGCCCCTCCGTCTCAGGATGATCCACTGAATAAGGCCCTTGGGCAAAAGGATCATCCAGGGCGAGTGTGGGGGCTTGGAGGGGAAGTTCGCCAAAAAGACGTGTTTCCTTCGTCTCGATCGAGAGTACCACAGGCTGAAATAATAGAGAGAATAGTGGATGCA
This sequence comes from Limonium bicolor, assembly GCA_023374045.1. Classification (NCBI taxonomy): domain Eukaryota; kingdom Viridiplantae; phylum Streptophyta; class Magnoliopsida; order Caryophyllales; family Plumbaginaceae; genus Limonium; species Limonium bicolor. Next base: position 215,288,569 of record CM041778.1, on the reverse strand, counting down.
CGGGTGCAGGAGTCGGAAAGACATTTTGCTGAGGAGCGTCAAGCCTACGAGGAGCGCCTGCGAAGACTTGAGGCTTTAGTATTGGGCCAGGTGCATGCTCCTACACTGACACCTACTACTACACCTATGTCTGCTCCTACCGCGACGGCGGATACACCAACAGTGGCCGACGATCCTACACCTACGTCTGCTCCTACCACAACGGCAGATACACCGATGGTCATCGGTCCTACACCGACGTCTGCTCCTACCGCGATGGCGGAACCTCCGATGGTCGATGATCCTACACCGACCACTACTCATCCTGCACCTTCTTCTTTTACAAGAGACACATTTCCTTATGAAAACCTTCCGACTTGTTCTTTTTTCATCCTTAGTTATTTTAACGTATACTTTTAAAACAATATAATTTTATTAGCTGGCTTACTGTTGTGAGTTGATGTAGGTGTCTAAATCATGCCATCTGTTTCAAGTGTTGGATGGTGGGACTGTGCATGTTGCATACGGTCAGGTTTTACAGACCGGACCGAACGCTATAGTACATTTCAAGCTCATCCCACCTCTTCACGCTAGTGTGTTGGTAGATGACATTGTGCGTGGCCATGAGAACTCTCTTCTTCCATTGGAGTGGAATCAGTGGAGTAAATTAATTCACGCACAATCTTCAGTTGTTTCATGGCCATATTCTCTCATTGATGTCAGTGACAAGGTAAACTATTTACATGCTTACTGTTTATTTTTTAACTTGATTGTTGACTGGTATGTTTATTATTTAAATTTTGTATGCTATTAGATTGATAAGGAAAGACCGGTTAAGAAGAGGAAAGTGGATAAGGGGAAAGAAGTGGTGAAATCAAATGAGGAGAGTCAGAATGTGAGAAAGGAAGTGATGAAACCTTTCGATATGACTCCTAGGAGATCCCCCATTCTGACACTCAAGTTTCTGAAGAAGTTGACAGACAAACAAAGAATGTTGTATGACTTTGTCATGACTAGGGAGCAGTCTGTCACCAACTTCAACATGAAAGTGTCTCAGCATATTTTCCAATCCCCCGAGCCCAGAGATCTGATGATTACCGTGAGCGATCTAAGAGAATTTTTTATGGGAGACCTGCTTAACATCTCTGTGATTCAGGCCTATTGTGTGTAAGTATCTTTTTAAATTATTAAATTATCTTTCATTTTTTAAGCTATTAAACATATCTTTTGAAAAATGTTGTTTAGGTGTTTGACTACTAGACTGATATCGAACAAGAGATTATCTGCCATCACTTTCTTGTGTCCGCAATTGTTGTCAGCAAGTCAGGTCGCATTGGATGATCAAGGATGTGCACGGCACATGAGGCAGGGATTTTGTGCTGCGGTGCGAAGAGGAAGCAAATATTTGTTGATCTCATATCATCAGATGTAAGTACACAATAACTTGAATTTTTTACTTCCTAATTACATTTATGTGATAATTAAATATTGTTCTACAACACATTCTTTGTTTTACCTGTGGTAGCAATCATTGGATGTTGATGGTGTTGTGTATCAACACCTCATGCTTGTTGATACTAGACCCATTAGGCGCTGATGACCTTCGAGAGAACGCTATAGAGAAATTTTTAAAGGAGTGAGTATTTAAATTTTTAATGCATTTTGTATTTATTTTAAGCTTGTCCTGGATTATTGGCAATAAATGGCTTCATTTTAAAATGCTATATTTATGCAGGGGCCATAATCTTGGTTTAAGTGATATGAAGAAACCATTCTTCCAATACATACGTGTAAGTAATCATTTAATTTATGCATTTTTGTATTAAAGTAAACGTTTAATTTCTTGATTTGTCTAAAGTTGGTAATCCATGGATGGTGTGATGACAGTGTCATAAACAGCCTGATTCACGGAGCTGTGGCTATTTTGTGATGCGGTATATGTATGAGATTGTTCAAAATATTGACACGCTTGATGATGATGACAAGGTAACTGATGCCAATCAAAGTTGTAGTTAAAGTTATTGCATTTAAATAAAATTGTGTGTACTAATGATGATCAGTTTTTTTATGGACAGATCGTTTCTTTTTTCACAAAAGCACGGGGCACGTATTCCAAAGTGGATCTGGACTTTGTAAGAGATCATTTATCGTAGTTTTGGTGTATAAATTACTTGAGTGTTTCTTAGATCTTATCCTAGTGTAGTTACACTTACACTTTTGTTTGTGCTGAAGCAACGTAGACTCTCAAAGTTTGTAAAGTTCAACTCTCTCTTATTTTTGTAAGTTTGAATGGGTTTGTTTGCAATTCGTTTTCGATGTTGCAATTCAAATTGGCAACTTGTTTTATAGTCATATAGTGTGGTTGGTTACCAAAGGGCAATACCAGTTGGATGCCTTGTTCAGGTTGTATATATTGGGTTGTGTTGGAAAACACATGGTAGAGGCTAAAAAACTAAAAAAAACTATAAAAAAAAGAAAAAAAACCACGGTTAAGTAAAAACCGTGGTTTAAAACTCAATGGAACGACGTTATAAACCATAGTTATTTAAAAAACCGTCGTATAAAGTATGTTTTATACCACGGTTACTTACCAAACCGTCGTATAAAAGCACTATATACCACGGTTGTCGCGCCTGAACCGTCGTATAAAATCGGTCTCCCCGTGACAGAAACGGTCTTTAAACGACGGTCGTAACAAACCATGGTTTATAGTCTCGCTTTTAAACGACGGTTTTAAACCGTGGTTTATAGTTATTTTCTATATGCGACGCGAGTATATACCACGGTTTCTAACCGTGGTATATAGGCAAAATAACCGTGGTTAAAAAACATTTTCTGCACTAGTGGCTCTGCTGCCCCTTCTTCTTTCTAAATAACTTCCTGTTAGAGGTTCGGGGTCAGAAATCGCAAGATTAATTTAATAAGATAATAAAGTTAGAGTGGGATAACTTCTTACTTTCCCTTCTTCTAGCCCTCGCCTCGAGATGCTCCTCCCTTATCAGACTCCCTCTCGGGGTTCTTTCTCTTCTTCCCGGGGTCTCGTCCTGAGTCTGGAGCATTAGATCCATTCTCGAGGCAGCATCATAGAACTCCTGCACCGTGGTGTAGAGGGTGGCACCCATTGCAGTCTGGATGTAGAAAAGTAGTCCTCCACGGAACTTCTCAACCTTGACTGTCTCTGAGTAATCTACTCCAAGGATAAAGTCCAGAAGACCGATGAATCTAGCGTAATACTCATCAACGGTCAGACTCCCCTGAGTCAAGCTCTCGAACTCTTGGCGCTTCTTCTGCTTCAACTACGACGGGTAGTACTTCCCCCTCAGTAACTCCACAAAAGGTGTCTATATGAAGTCGGGTGCGGCTAGATGCTGGTCCTTGACTAACCTCCACCAGGTGCTGGCAGCATCCTTCAGATAGAAAGAAGTAATGACAATCCTCTGATCTGGTGGTACTCGTAGGGCCTCGTAGGCCTTCTCGTGCTCCACTATAAATCGCTCAAGTGCGGTGGGGTCTGGCTCTCCAAAATATGTCGGCACTCGTGTCTCTGAGACGGGCTTCAGCCAATTTGTCTCCCTGGGCTGTGGTGGGTGGGCCACCGCAGGCAATTCACCTCCGATTTGTGCCCCCAGCTGGGCAAGGACAGCTGCAATGGTCTATGCAACTCCGGGAATCACGGGGCCACCATCACCCCCTCGGCCAGCTCCGCGGCCTCTAGCTCGATGAGACATCTGTAAGATGATAATTCGTATCACTACTCGATAACTTACCGCATTGCAGTCAGTGGGTATTGAAGCGCCATCAAAGCTAACACTTGCATGCTTTAAGCATTACTAAGACGTCTTTGTCTCGTACCACGCAAATGTTTCCCATATTCCCCCCAAATCCTATGCTCAATGTTCTTATCCTACTATCTTGTCATCAGAGCGGTACTCTGCTTTGGTACCACTTTTGTAACACCCCTACTCATAATCTTGTATAATCGTCAGTCATAGCATCATTAAAAAAACATAAGTCACAGCGGGATTTATAATTAACTGTATAACTCAGGTGCTACACACCGTCATTCACCCATGTGAGTAACGGGGTTTCCACTTACCAAATAAATATAACCACAGTGATGACTAGATAGTTGAACCTTAACATAATATCATCAAATCCGAAATCCAAACAAGTGAGCGACTACATAGTTCAACCCCCGTACAAACGTAATAATAGTACAAATGAAGTCTAGAAGTGCGAAAGTCAAAATAAAAGTCCACTACCTAAAAGTCCTGCACTCCGGCTTCAAGTCTCAATTAATGACCTGTAATGTGTTGTCGTATAGGCTCAGTAAAACACTGAATATGCTAAAGTGTAATCCTAGACCTTTAGATCACTTAAGTCATTTAGTCGTCTTAACATGCGGTTTATTACATGCGGTTCCGTTTTACATGGATGTCAATTAACCATAAATACTATAAGTAAGCACTCAAAAATTCGACCAATACATACACCACATTGCACAAATATTCATTCACATCAGCAAAACGATGAACGAGTAAGTGTGATAAAACACGAAAGTCGAATTCTTGTGAACAGTACTCGTTACTTGGCCTTCGAGGCCCCTTTATTCGTTTTCCACATTCACGAGAGTTAATTGGGTCTCGTATTATTAATTGACCGTGTTTAGCTGTTTAACTTACTTAATTCTTATCCACTAACAGTCGTCATGTTAGTAGACGACATGTTCTCAACACTTACCCCTATAATGGCGGGTCACCAACGGCAGTAGCCATCCCCTCAATGTGGGGACTCCGAATCCTCCTTATGTCTCCTGTTATATAGCGGGACACCAACGGCCGAAGCCATTCCCTTTACGTGGGAACTCCGTCCAATGATTTGTTTGGCCAAAAGGAATAACCTACGAGTGGATCTGTAACAGTCATCCAACTCTATTGTGATCACTATGCACAACTAGGATTCCCTAGATTTCTCCTTATATACAATATGGCTCACTATGTGATTAAGTCTCCTAATCATCTCACCTAAGATCTATGCTTAGGTTATAGTGAATATAATTTGATGAAGATGCCATTTAGGTCTTACACAATACCAAGAAGTCGTCTAGGTCATATTCATGTTCGAGTCCTTGCTCTAGAGATGGTTATCACCGAGTCTCTTTCCTAAGTCTTTTACTTAGGTTAATTAGGAATATTATGGTATCCATTGCACTTTAATAAGTAATGATACTTCCTAATCTTGCTCGTATCTTAAGTCGAGTCTTAATTGGTATTACTAGTCCGAAGGACGATCACGCACAACTAATAACGTGTGAATGACGAGCAATTAAACCAGATAATCACATGCATATATAACAAGCATATCGCTCTTAACAATTAAGGCACACAAACACGCCTGAACCCAAGGAAATCCTCAGGACGTTCAGACCACACAATAACATACCGTTCATCATTGTAAATGCTAGCGTGAAGTATCACGCTCGTCCTCTACCCTCGTAGCTCTTGTATCGTAACTCTGGAACATACCGTTAAGTATTAATTACTATAATCCAATTGATTCGGTATTCCAAATAGTGCTAATCCCCCCAGTAATTAACCCCTTAATTGGTTTGTCGTTGTTACTCGGGCTTTCTAATGTAATCGGGATTAGTTTAAACCATACTTTATTTATGTTATAAGTAGTATGTAGCATTAGTTTATTACTTGGGATTCTAATCCATATAATATCCCATTTAATCATAGGTTGTTACTCTTGTATATATATACACACATATATATAATATAGTTTGTTACTATATATTATAATTGACCTTATAGTTTAATTAAACTTTAGACTCTCATTTAGGTTATGAGTTGGTCAACTTGAACCTCTTTGGTCAATTAAGTTGACTTGGTCAATTTGGGTTGACTTGGTCAATGTATCCAAGTCAACAAGTCTATATGATTCATATTATAACTCTTGAATAATATAATTCATTTGTTTGTTCAATTCTTTATTACATTAGTTATTAAGACTAATGTTGTATAGTTAAATCCTCCACTTTATATTATACTTTACCTCTCTTTATTTGATCACCACATCATATTAGATGATTATCCACACTCCATATGTTCTATAGGAATTATAAAATCCATTACATAAATGATATTCCTTATCATTCCATGTGAAACACTTAATTCTCTTATTTGTGTTATTCTTCACAAACAAACATTAAGACTATACTTTTAATGTTATATAATATTATATGATACATTATATTAAGCTTCCAACTTATATTTAGTTCCCCACCTAATCTTATCATTTCTATTTCCCAAAATATCCACATTATTTTATGCGAATTATATAATTCCTTATCTTATGTACATTTCCACCTTAATGAACATTAATACTTTATAATTAATGTAGCACTTATATCATTTCCAACCATACACTAAAATTCATCCCCATTTTAATATATTCTCGCAACAGCCCCCTAGTTTCCATGAATTACAAATCCACACTAAATTATATAATGGTACAATTATACTTCTTATATCATATATTATAATATTTGTACTCTTATTTAATTTTAACCTATGGTTTCTAACTATAATTTATAACTACCGAACAGACCCCATACTGTTATAGTTTTATTTCCTTAATCTCTAACTTTTCTTTATTTACAATTTGACCCATATTATTTTACAAACCTTATAATATCATCCTTAAACTATATATTATACAATCTTATCAATTTAATTCCAAATTTAACCCAAAAAATTCTAGTAATTTGCTAACAGACTCAAGGTCTGTTCTAAACTCCAATTCGCCCCAACATTTCTGAAAATTGCACTTTAGCCCCAATTGTTTTATAAATCTTACATTTAACTCCTACACTTTATTAAATTCATAATTTAATTATTTCTCTCATCCAATTTGGTCAACACTCCTAGTATGGTCAAGGTTGCCCACCTAACAATGCTTTGATCCATATTTTCCCATAATTACATGTTGGACCCCAAATTTTTCCTAGAGTTTCCATTTAAGTCCTTAACTTTGTAAAAACTTACTCCCTCCTTTTCAAAATACATGTCGTTTTAGAGATGAATCTAGACAAATTTAAGACTAGATTCATCTTTAAAATGACAAATATTTTGAATAGGAGGGAGTATATCTTTCATCTAAACTCCAAATAGGGCCTAAATTACGGCCATATATCATTTTAACACCCCCAAATTTAATTTATTTACACTTAACCACCCATGATACCTCCATTTATTCACTGGAAGATCATTTAAGTTTATAATTACTTTCAAAGCTTATTTTTACATTGAACTCCAATCTATCTTTACCAAATTCGAAGGTAATTCAATCCTAATATTTTTAGGTGACTAAAATTCACCAAACAGCCCCTCATCACCAGTTTTTCTCACCAAAACTTATACTAACCAAATGCTTAACTTTTAAAGTATAAAAAGCATTAAATAACATAATAAAGTGGCCTTAATACATGGCCTTATTACAACCTTCAAATGTAACATTGAAATGACATAAAACACTCCTAAGAACTACACAAGTCACGGATTTTTAAGGTTATACCTAAAAACTTTTGTAATTTGCATTTTCACCCATTTTACTTAATATTATGACACTTTGAGTCATCATACCCCTAGGTAACTTAGCCAAACCATAATATTTAAGTGCATTTTTAGGTCAAATTAACCCAAGATACCCACCATGTTGTCGGTTGTAATTATTTGTACAAGATGAATTTATCTTAAAGCTTAAAAAGGTGTTTTAAGCGAACTTACAAGCTTTGATGCACCAAACACCACTTCCCCACCAGTCCTCCATGGTTCTAAAGTTAATAATGGAGTTTAAATCAGTTTATGTACAAATCAAAGGCTTAAGCCATGTTTAAGAAGTTTTAAAGCTTGATTTAATTACTTACCCTCCAAAGGTTAGTTTTCAAGCTTGTCTCCACCTCCTTGGTCAAGGTCACTCCTATGGTTCCCAACGACCATTCGGTCCAGATTATAACCAGAATAAAAAATCAACTTAGGGTCTTTTACTGAGCTTAACAATATAAGGAACCTTAAGGTATTAAAATAAGCTTAAGGATATTAGATTTTACCTTTGTGTTATAAAGGAGATTTCACCCTCGGCTATTAAGAGAAAAATGAGAGAAGATTCATCTCTTTCAAAGATCTAGGAATAAAAGGTTATTTAAGCACAAAAGATCTCATTTTCAAGACTTTACCTTAGGTTGTTTTCTTCTTGATTTTTGGCCCTTCTTGCAGGTGGATGAAGATAAAAGTTTGAGTATGAAATGAGTGAAGAAAAATGGGTTAGAAGAGCTGGGATTTTCGGACCCATAAGTGGAAGAAAAGAACTTTGAACCTTAGAGCACATTTTTACCTTTTGAGTTGTTGAACTTAACTTGGCCACCCTTGTTGTTTGTTCATGGTTTTACAGCCCCTATTACAGCATATTTTAGGCCTTTCAAGGAGAGATAGAAAAGTTCTTAGCTTCTTGATGAAGAAAGAAAGAGATTTGAGGCAAAACAAGCAAGAACATTTGTGTTCTTCCATGGAGTAACAAATGAAGAAGATGAAGGAGGGGAGAGCCTTACCAATTTGGCTGGGAGAAAGGAGAGGAGGGCTGGCTCGTGACAGCATGGGGCAAAGAGGAATGAGTGTGAGGAAGTGAGTATAAGGTAAGTGTGTGTGTAGTTCCCTAGGTAAGTTAACTTACTTTTTAGGAAGCTTCCTTCCAAAAGCAATAGTAATGATAATTTTATTGTTGTGTGTTAATATTGTTGAAATGATTTGTATGGTGTGTGGTTATATTGTTAAAATGGTTTTCAAAAGAGAAAATGTTTTTACAGAGTAAAGTGGTAGCTTGCTCATTTTCTCTGACTTTATGGTATTGTGTGTTTGTTTGGATTTTTGTCACATGTGTTGATGATGTCTCTTGGAAAGTAAAACCGGCCCGACCCGCTATTTTTTCTAGGCTGGTCCGGCCTTTGACCGGGCTCGGTCCCACGCTGGCCCATCCCAGTGGCCACCTCTAAATGTACCCATAAACTATATAATATACTTGTAATATGTATAATATACTTGACTTTATACTATGTATTAGAAAATTTAGGGGTATTCCAGTGTATCACACAAAGTACCTGCAACTTTTAAAGGAGCGAGCCAAGGAAAAAAGTGGGGGAAACCGACTTCGTCTTGGTTCCCCCCTCAAACCATGCATAATAAACAAGATAAGCTAAGTTCCTCCTTAATCAATGGGACGTCATGGGGGCAGTTTTGCAGACAACTCTGGGGCATCGGTCCACATTCTCAAGGAGAAGCCTTGCATCTCAGCTAACATGACTTCTGACACCGAAGCCTTGTCTTGCCGCACTGCAACGAGAATCGCCAAACACCTTCTATTTCACACACTCAGACTTGGCCATTCCCCCAAAACCATTGGACAACTTTGCGAGGAAGACTCACAGTCGGAACAACATCAACAAAACAAGGGCACTTCTCATTAGTTACCAAAATGCCTCGGGAGTGCACCCTCGGCTCGGCCTTGGGCTTATCTATGATGTATGAACATACTTCCCAAGATCATTGGAAAGTCGGGCATATCCATCACATCAAAAGTCTGATCCCCGAACCATTCACCCACTTCTATATACACTACGCAGATGTTGTGAACAATCATTATTCCACGATTTGCCGCCAGCGTCGTTGCGGATTGGTTTTGGGGTCAGCAAAAGTCCCAGCGCCTTGCAAGAGCCGAGATCGAAATAGTTCACGGTGGCTCCTGTGTCAACCATACCAGTATTTTATGAATTAAAAATATTAATGTGAACTATGTTTATTAACAAGAAGGAGTATTTTGGTCATAACAAGTTTATGGTAGCAATTAGTGGTACTTGATGAAATAAAATTATTTTTTGTGGTGTCAGACTTGTTTTTTAAAACATTGTGATATTTTGTGAATTAACAAAATTTTTAGTGGTATCCTGCTAATTTTCCATAAAACAAAAAAGAGAAATTTCACCAAATACCAATGAGTTTTTGCTTAATTCACGATATACCACTGTGTTTTTAAAATTATACAATATAACACTAAGTTTTAGTTAATTTCATTAGATAACACACCCTCTCTTATTCCACTAACTACTTCGTTAATATCCTTGAAAAAAGTTTAGAGTACGTCTATTATTACATGACATAATCGATTAATCGAGTTCGGGTTTTTGTCGGTACCATGAAATGTATCCTAATCAACCTTACATATACTTTGCTTACGTATCACTATATGGTGATTAATAAATAACAACGTATTTTAGACATTTTCAATGATATTAACTGAACTATTAATAAATTATGAGACAAAGTGTTATCAGAAATTAATTAAAACCTAATATTATTGTGTGTAACTTTTTTTAATACACAATATATATTTGTATTTAATAAAATTAAAAATAAAACACATGTATTTTGCAATTTTCTTTATGAACAATTGAACGTCATAGAGTTGAACAGAAAACAGATTTTAAAACAGTTATAAGACCCTGACGCGGGTGCCAGGGTATAGTGTGGCTTCTGCCACATGTCAACACTCTATTGGAGATGAAAAAAAAAAGAGGGGGAACTAGAGGGAAAAAAAAAGAGGGAAATACGAGACGCGCGTACGGGACTCCCAATAGGGGAGTATGTGGGTAGGAGAGAGAATTTTTTTTTCAAAATGTTATAACTCACAAAATATAAGTGCAAAAAAAATATCATTGTTCATCATTTTTCGTGCTCTTCAAAACAAGATACATCATGGATATGTTTTTGTAAACTTAAAATTTTATGTTTTTATAAGGAGTATATTACGTATTTTTGAATTAAATCTTATTCATTAACAAAATGAATCTTTTTTAACAATAAAATGAACCTTATTCATTAACAAAATGAATCTTACCCCAAACACTCTAAAAACCACCCTAGGAAAGTTAAAAATGTCGAAGGCATTTTTATGATTTGTCACGACCCTAAACCCTAAACCACAAAACTCTAAAAACCTATCGAGTCAGTAACGACAATATAAAGTGTAAACTAATACCAAAAAGATTACCCTACCCCCCAAACACCCTAAAACCCACCCTAGGAAAGCTAAAAATGTCGAAGGCATTATTATGGTTTTTAGTGCAGGGTTTAGGGTCTAACGACCCTAAACACTGCACCACAAACTCTAAAAACTTGTCGAGTCTGTATCGACGATATAAAGTGTAGAACCAATGCCAAATAGATTACCTACCCCCCAAACACCCTATAAACTACCATAGGAATGCTAAAAACGTCGAAGGCATTTTTAAGGTTTGTAGTGCAGGGTTAAGGTTCAATTTTAAAAACACACAAAGGATTCACATTTTTTTATATGAAATGTTCCCTTTTCTTAAACATAAGATTCACTTTTTTTAAAGAATGATTCACTTTCAATAAATGAAAGGTTCATACTCTTCTCGCATAAGTTAGTAGTAGGATTAACTTTTACTAGTATTAAACAAAATATTCACTTTTCTTAAACCGTTGATTCACCTTTAAAACACCTTTGATTCACTTTTCTTAAACCTTTCATTCACTTTAGTTAAATAATCTCTATTTACGAGTGTAACACCCTCGAAAAAACATCCAAAGATTAGATGAAGCGCCTAACGTTATCATAAGTTAACTTTGCAGCGGTATAAACTCCATCCGGGTGCCACAGACGCCAACCACCCACGTGGTTGACTTGACCACTCTACCAACACCAAGTTACGGTCTGCATGACTGGAAACATCCCTCAACCAAAACTCATATACAACATAAAATACCATTCCAAATACCGAGTGTATACAACATAGCTACCAAGTCTTAAAAACACAAAAGTACACCCTAGGTTTAGTTTTACATAGTAACAACCCATACACTAAATGTACTACTCAGAAGTCTTGCCCAGATGGACTACCCCCATGGTAGTCATCCCACCTACGCTTCATCACGTTCCGGATGATCACCTGTAAAAATAAAGGACTCAGCAAAACTATGCTAAGTATGAATATGTGTAGCCCGTATGTTGCCGGGCTACATGACTACTTGGTCGAATATTATTAAGTCCAGTTTACATGCTATAATAAAGCAGTAACGCACAACATGCAATATCAATATATCAACTCATAACATGTTGAGCACAGGGTTAGAAACAAGCACGTCAAACATGCATACAACCAGAGCGTGCCAGAGAATATAAGTGATGATGATCCTCACAGTGGGATCATTCAAGCGTTGTGTGTTTACATTTCTTTTCCCTAGTTTCCATAGTGTGTATTTTCTTTCTCTCTCCTTGCACCAGGTCTAGGATAAAGTTTTAGTTCCCGTGACCTTATCATGTAGGTGCCAATCTTTCCTTGTGTCTTTAAGGATTATTTGTGAATTCTCTTATCACCACAATTTGGAGAACGTCTTCTCCATAGCCACGTGCATCGAGAAAGTGGAGTCATCTCTAGACCCCGGGATAGCTCTCCCTATTGCTCTTAAATGTTACTGGTCTCTACCCCAAATACAAAGGGTCCGTCTCCCTATTTATTTCTATTAGTTATTGGTATTGGCTTATCATTATCATTGATAGCTTGACACCATAGTGGGTGTCATTAGTAGTCCTCTGTAGTTAAGAGGAGTTTCCATTACTTAAGTAATTTCCTTGTTTGTTTGTGATATTCAATGAGTTTCGTCACGTAGTCTTTTGTAACCGAGAAGTGACTAAGTTATTGTGTGTACGCAAGCAAGGTATAACAAGAATATAGCAAGTGAATAAGCAAGATAAATAAGCAATCCATTCACATGCTTTACACAAGCTCACAGCAGACAAATAAGCACGGTAAAACAAACAATCCGTTTTCATGCATTAGCCTTGTGGTCATTGTCAAACAAGGCACACAGCAAACAAGCCGTGTAACACGGCAACATACGGACCACACATATCCATACCTTTTTCAGGAGCAAGTGTCGCCTCACACACTGGATCCCGGTTGGCGTTCGTTACGATCCTGTTTCTAGATAGCACAACTCCAGCTCATCAAACTCACGCAAAGAGTCTTCATGAAGATAAGCCAACTCAAACATAAAGGCCAAGCTTTCCTTCAGAATGAAGAAATTACAGAAGTTCCAAATAGCAAGAAACGTGTTCACTCAACTTCACGATTCCGGATCTCATCTTCATAGAAATGTACACGCTTATCTAGTGTGTTTCGAACACATTCCATAATCTTGGACTCAAAATCTTCCCAAAAATGTGGTTCAGGCGCATGGAGATCAAATTTGCAACATCTGCAAACAATGATTGTACAATTAGGGGGGTCATGCCGGCTTATATGTGGATTTTCTTTCGATGGTTGACGTTATATGCATGTGAGGTCGGGGAAGGATGAGGGATATGAGAAGGGGTGAGCCGTTTGCATATATTCTCAAGTAATTGCACAAGGTAATCACTTTGTTCCTCTGGCCAGTAGCAATGATACATATGACCTATGTTATTTCATTATGAATATACACTATGTCGTTGAATCACACTCCTGTAGCTCTAGAAGGCAGAGCTAGAATTATCTTTTACATGCTGCTAAATGGTAAAACTACAGATAAACGTATGCTAGAGAAAGACATCCCCTTTGCACACCAGGTACCAATGTTCTTCTAGAAGATGCTAAGATGAACTTCATGCCAGTTACAAAGTTGTTCCAAAAGTGTGCTCGGCAACAAGAGACTCACATTTCTCTCTTCTTGGAGCTAAATTCAACTTCCACCTTGGAATATACTCTTTTGGACATCTTGGTAGCTGAATCATTGTTGGGATGAGTTTTATTTACAAAGAGAATGAACCATTCTTTCTCATCGTTTTGTACAATTAATTTGAGTCTCGGTTTAAGAATGGTTTTGAATTCATCAAGATCTTATGAATAAAGGAACCATCAGAACATGAGCAAGATATAGACCAAAAGTTACACAAAGACAGGTTTAGACATAGTGATCTCTAAGACAACGAAAAGCAAACACCCTCACCACACAAGTAACAAGGATGACAGTTGCGTACGGTTCACGAAACGAAAAGAGCGCTTGTTCCTGCGGAAACCTAGTACAGAGCCTCGCATCTGTAGTTTGTATAAACTTAGCTGATAGATTCTCCACGGTGACCGGATTTCGTGTCTTATTGTCTAGAGAAGCCTTCTTGAAAGGTAACCGCTCGTGGAATGCATTCTTCACCACAGGCCACAAATCACTCACATCTTCAACTGAGAAAAAAGGCAGAAGATGTATGATTTAGCTAGAAAGAGTGTTTGCTGGACATATAGAAGCAGCATTTCAATCTCAAGATCCAAACAGCAGCACCTTTCTACCATGATCTACGTTTGTTAGATTTTGATTGCAATAGGGGGAGGTAAAATATACTTTGGAGCATTAAACTCATAATTTAGATACAAACCTAGCGAATCAAATTCACAAATTACAATAGAAAAGGGGTGAGATAGAGGCGTTACTGGCGATGACGAGGTGATCAGAGGTATTCTTAATGGATTGAAACTGAGCAAGGTAATTCGCCATTGGCTAATGATTTTGAAAAGTCACACCACTGCTAGTCAGACATAGAAAAGTTTAGTAACGAGGAGATATTAGTAGGACAGTGGGGTTGAATGGCAGGTTCCATTTCACATGCAGAATCGCAAATCTACCCCTCCGCAAGAGCACAAGATCAATCGGAAAGCTGACCAACCGACACCCGCTTCTACTGCTGCTGCTTCACCTCCTCTGCACATTCGTCCGACGCCGATTCCAGTCAAAGTGGAGAGGCCGAAGTCGCTGCACCGGTCGATTGTCTATTGATTGCACCAACTTCTTGGAGAGCTGTCTCAGTTTGCCGTCTCTTTCTGCGTTCTGAATCTCAAACCGGATCGTGTCGCCGTATCATTGATTACTGCTAACTGGTTGTAAGTTCCAAAGGGAATTTGTGAAAAAATGGGGTGCTCAGACTCTGAGACGTGGGAGTTTGCAAAAGGAAGTAGTGCTCATGTTTGTCACCTTGGGCACTTTTACTGAAATCAATATAGTTCACTTATGCTTCAGGTTATCGGACAGAGCAAAAGGGGAATGTGGTGCTCTATGGTTGTTTTCTCTTTTTTTTGTCAGGTTCAGTTGATGCTACAGGGAGCAACTGAGGGAATGATACATTACAGAGTGACAAGAGGGTGGTGGTCTCAAGCTACCAGATAATGGTGTGAAAATGATTTCTAGGTCTACTGTCATGACCATCCAGGACAGCATGTTTGATTCTGTTGAATCCCCTTTTTTTGTAGTTACTTTAGTAGTCTCATTACTAATTTAATTAGGCTAGTATTTGCTACTGAATTCGAGCATAGCTCAATCGGTTAAGGCTCAGGAAGGGTACAAAACGTACCGGGTTCGAACCCCGGCGGGAGCGCGTTTGCTCCTTTTTTTGTATTAGCTACACACACGCCTATTTATATATATGTGTGACCATATAATATATCATGTTATTAGTTATATACGGGACTACTTTATTTTGTTACGTTATTTTGTTACGTTGTTAGTTATTTATACGTACATGTATATATATATACGCCCCTTTTATTTTGTCGCGTCTTAGTTATATGGACATATGCGACGTCATTATTTATTATATACGACGTTGTAATATTGTAATGTTACGTATATGTATTTTCATATACGTACATATATAAGTACGTGACCGTATTAATATGTAACGTTGTCATGTTTTCGGACATGTATATATTAAATTTAATTGTTCATACATTATCATATGTCCGAATTATGTAACGCGTTATCTTCGGATAATCTCCTCGCGTTTATGATTTTATGTATTTAATTGTTTAGGGGTGTTTCAGTTTACCCCCCTTAAAAGAGACTTCGTCCCGAAGTCTTACTTCCTTAACTTATGTTGTCCATTCCTGTTAATCCTAGGGATCAAGTCCCACATTCATTCACGATAACCAAGGGATCAAGTCCCATATAATTCTCACTACTCAGGTGTGCTTACAAGCACCATGCCACATTAGCGACTTCTCACAAGTTTTCATAGTAGTCCAAGGTATTAGCAATGTATATACAACATACTGAGGTGTAAATCAATGGCACACAACATTCATTCATCGCACAATGCGCATCCAATACAATACACACACACAATTCTGCACAATTCATACACACAGACCTACCAACCAACATGTGGTTGTAGGAATACACATAGTGGATCTCTCTAACCAAGAGGTCATGTCCCGCAAATTCCACAGTTCTATTTCACTCTTTGTGCTTATATGCACCACGCCACATCTATGGCTTGACCAAGTTCTCATTAACATTGCAATGTACCAGTAATATTCATATATTGTACTCATAAGAAATCAGATGAACAAGTCATTCATTCATAACCACCATGCATTCAAACCAATCCACACAAAGTTCACACACTAGCATCCAAAACAACACCACAGACGGGTAATAACCCAGTAAAAAATGCAACGCGCCTACCCCCTTTAAAATGGATTACGCCCACGTAATCCTTATTATATACCTTGGTTCAAGATGTTTAAGTCTCATGGGGTTTTCTGGTTCCTATGCAACGTAGCTCACCTGATAATCCTATCAAATGTCTTGACTATGTTAATGGCTTAGTTTATGTCTCAAGGATTCTTATCAGTATCCATACCGATCTATCAACTGGAAAGTGTGAGATACGGTCCACCAGCTTCTGCTGTGCGACTCTGATTTCGTTCAGGTTTAGTTTTCCCTCACTATGCCTTTCAAGGCAGTGCATGGTTTAATTGTATAGGAGTAAGAGTCTCTTGACTGACAAGGGGTATTTTAATTTATACACAATCTCGGTGGGTTGTAGCTTGTCTAACCATTTACCCCGGAGGTCGGAAGTGGTCCGAATTGTTCTTTATGGCTGACCTTTTGACTTTCATTCATGCATGCTCTGAAGTAATGATTTAATTCTTGGTATTTGAATGTTACAAACGTGTCATTGTTATAACGACATGTTTAGATTGTATGACCGTTCATAATTATGTGTAACATAGGATATTTAGTTTCCTTATCATCCTCATTGTTCTTATGTTTCGCCAGGGACTAAAGTATTTGACTACTACTGGTTACGTATTGCATTTGATTGCGATAGTATATATTTTAGGTAGTAACCATTAGGTTTCTAGTAACATCGCATCATTTCAAGTCTTCCCATATTGGAAATCTCTAATTTTCAAATCATGTGCCAATGTGTTCATATGATCGTATCATCTAGTATCAACACCGCTTCCTTCACCCTTTACTAATTCAAGCTCATAAAATTTCACATCTATTTGCAGTTTATGTTTCCACTGGTAGGGGGTTTCGAGAATCATCCAATGCTTAGGTTAGATTCAGTTCCACTTAGGAGTAGAAAGACTCAAGTAGTCACAAGGACTAGGAATGAATGAGAGAAGTCCAAGAATCAACAACTCAAGAGTGGACAAACCAATTGCTCACAATGTCCCCTTTGGACAGGGGATATACAGCCCCTGTTTACAATGAAGGCGCGCTCGCGTCACAACAAAGACTCAGCTCATGGATGAAGCAATATCCAGAGTCAAAGGAAGAATTTACGAAGATTGACACAAGTAGTTCTCCTTTTTTTAGGAAAAAAATGTCTCATAAGTCTGTTAGCAAAAGTATCTGATTCTCGAAACCCAATTTGTACACAGTGTCACTTGACCTTCTTTAGTTGCACCTCATTTTCTCCTTAAGTTTTATTGATATCTTGACTCTCTTGATTTGTATGTATGTACCTTTGTACATATATAATTTGATAAATTTTGTTTAGAGTTCCTCGTGTTTAATTATTCAGGGCTTACTTCTTAGTCAAAGACCCATTAGTCTTACTAGGTGCTCCTCTTTGGTCCTTTGATTATAATTGTGACTGTTATAGCCTTTCCTAAATTAAGGAGGCCGCTCTTCAGAATCTATTTAGGAACTTTTGTCCTTTCAATGGAGTGTGTTTGGAAGGATGATCTCGTAATAGCGGCATTACACATTGTTATTTAGATATTTACAAGGGAGATCACATTTCTGGGGTGATGTTGGAGAGTACGATAATACCGTGTATTGGAGCAGTTGGTACGCTGGTTTTTACGTTGCATTGGGTACTATTGTTTGTACCAACTTTATTTACTTGATTATTGTTGTTTCGGATCATGTTGCTTTATTTCGTTATTTCAGGGGAGGTTTACTGGCATTAATCCCCCCCTAGTATATGGATTGCATAATTTATTTCCATAGCACTTTTATCCATACTTAACCATTTCACCTTAATTAATTCCTTAGCCAAGTTGCATTTACTTCTTTATTTTTAGGAATATTTTAGTCCCTTTTTTGGCTTAATTAATTGCTTATTTAAGCTTTATTTATTTCATAAATTTTAGGGTATTTCGGTCCTCTTTGCTTGTGAGGTAGGGTCCTATCGACTGCTAAGCATGTCGACCCAAGTTGTCGCTAAAATTGGTCCCTCAATGGGTATTATTCCTTTGGTGATGTCTTTGAACTTCACGCTCTAGTCAGAGCTTCAAATCCTGGGACTGTTGTATGATATAGTCTTTTCTTCACGGGTTATAACATTAAGTTATTGCCGGATCGGGTTTTCCCGAGTGTGAGGAGGCTTTCTACCTCTCCGGCGTTCTTTCTATGAATTGAAATGGACCCCTGGGACGTGGAGGTTGGGTGTAGGTGTCTGTTAGGTATCCAGTCATTACTGGGGAAGAACCCTAACTAACGCGCCTCACATAAGAACCTTTAACCCCGTTTTCCCGAATTCAAGTTTTCCTATACTCGGTACTTCTCTATTCCAGTCATCAGAGCGTAACTACGCTCTGATACCACTTTCTGTAACACCCCCGAATAAAACATCCAAAGATTAGATAAAGCGCCTAACGATATCATAAGTTAACTTTACAGCGGTATAAACTCCATCCGGGTGCCACAGACGCCAACCACCCACGTGGTTGACTTGACCACTCTACCAACACCAAGTTACGGTCTGCATGACTGGAAACATCCCTCAACCAAAACTCATATACAACATAAAATACCATTCCAAATACCGAGTGTATACAACATAGCTACCAAGTCTTAACAACACAAAAGTACACCCCGGGTTTAGTTTTACATAGTAACAACCCATACACTAAATGTACTACTCAGAAGTCTTGCCCAGATGGACTACCCCCATGGTAGTCATCCCACCTACGCTCCGTCATGTTCCGGATGATCACCTGTAAAAATAAAGGACTCAGCAAAGCTATGCTGAGTATGAATATGTGTAGCCCGTATGTTGCCGGGCTACACGACTACTTGGTCGAATATTATTAAGTCCAGTTTACATGCTATAATAAAGCAGTAACGCACAACATGCAATATCAATATATCAACTCATAACATGTTGAGCACAGGGTTAGAAACAAACACGTCAAACATGCATACAACCAGAGCGTGCCAGAGAATATAAGTGATGATGATCCTCACAGTGGGATCATTCAAGCGTTGTGTGTTTACATTTCTTTTCCCTTGTTTCCATAGTGTGTATTTTCTTTCTCTCTCCTTGCACCAGGTCTGGGGATAAAGTTTTAGTTCCCGTGACCTTATCATGTAGGTGCCAATCTTTCCTTGTGTCTTTAAGGATTATTTGTGAATTCTCTTATCACCACAATTTGGAGAACGTCTTCTCCATAGCCACGTGCGTCGAGAAAGTGGAGTCATCTCTAGACCCCGGGATAGCTCTCCCTATTGCTCTTAAATGTTACTGGCCTCTGCCCCGGATACAAAGGGTCCGTCTCCCTATTTATTTCTATTAGTTTTTGGTATTGGCTTATCATTATCATTGATAGCTTGACACCATAGTGGGTGTCATTAGTAGTCCTCTATAGTTAAGAGGAGTTTCCATTACTTAAGTAATTTCCTTGTTTGTTTGTGATATTTAATGAGTTTCGTCACGTAGTCTTTTGTAACTGAGAAGTGACTAAGTTACTGTGTGTGCGCAAGCAAGGTATAACAAGAATATAGCAAGCGAATAAGCAAGATAAATAAGCAATCCATTCACATGCTTTACACAAGCTCACAACAGACAAATAAGCACGGTAAAACAAACAATCCGTTTTCATGCATTAGTCTTGTGGTCATTGTCAAACAAGGCACACAACAAACAAGTCGTGTAACACGGCAACATACGGACCACACATATCCATACCTTTTTCAGGAGCAAGTGTCGCCTCACACACGGGATCCCGGTTGGCGTTCGTTACGATCCTGTTTCTAGATAACACAACTCCAGCTCATCAAACTCACGCAAAGAGTCTTCATGAAGATAAGCCAACTCAAACATAAAGGCCAAGCTTTCCTTCAGAATGAAGAAATTACAGAAGTTCCAAATAGGCAAGAAACGTTGTTCACTCAACTTCCGGATCTCATCTTCATAGAAATGTACACGCTTATCTAGTGTGTTTCGAACACATTCCATAATCTTGGACTCAAAATCTTCCCAAAAATGTGGTTCAGGCGCATGGAGATCAAATTTGCAACATCTACAAACAATGATTGTACAATTAGGGAGGTCACGCCGGCTTATATGCAGATTTTCTTTCGATGGTTGACGTTTTTTGCATGTGAGGTCGGGGAAGGATGAGGGATATGGGAAGGGGTGAGCTATTTGCATATATTCTCAAGTAATTGCACAAGGTAATCACTTTGTTCCTCTGGCCAGTAGCAATGATACATATGACCTATGCTATTTCATTATGAATATACACTATGCCGTTGAATCACACTCTTGTAGCTCTAGAAGGCAGAGCTAGAATTATCTTTTACATGCTGCTAAATGGTAAAACTACAGATAAATGTATGCCAGAGAAAGACATCCCCTTTGCACACCAGGTACCAATGTTCTTCTAGAAGATGCTAAGATGAACTTCATGCCAGTTACAAAGTTGTTCCAAAAGTGTGCTCGGCAACAAGAGACTCACCTTTCTCTCTTCTTGGAGCTAAATTCAACTTCCACCTTGGAATATACTCTCTTGGACATCTTGGTAGCTGAATCATTGCTGGGATGAGTTTTATTTACAAAGAGAATGAACCATTCTTTCTCATCGTTTTGTACAATTAATTTGAGTCTCGGTTTAAGAATGGTTTTGAATTCATCAAGATCCTATGAATAAAGGAACCATCAGAACATGAGCAAGATATAGACCAAAAGTTACACAAAGACAGGTTTAGACATAGTGATCTCTAAGACAATGAAAAGCAAACACCCTCACCGCACAAGTAACAAGGATGACAGTTGCGTACGGTTCACGAAATGAAAAGAGCGCTTGTTCCTGCGGAAACCTATTACGGAGCCTCGCATCTGTAGTTTGTATAAACTCAGCTGATAGATTCTCCACGGTCACCGGATTTCGTGTCTTATTGTCTAGAGAAGCCTTCTTGAAAGGTAACCGCTCGTGGAATGCATTCTTCACCACAGGCCACAAATCACTCACATCTTTAACTGAGAAAAAAGCAGAAGATGTATGATTTAGCTAGAAAGAGTGTTTGCTGGACATATAGAAGCAGCAGTTCAATCTCAAGATCCAAACAGCAGCACCTTTCTACCATGATCTACGTTTGTTAGATTTTGATTGCAATAGGGGGAGGTAAAATATACTATGGAGCATTAAACTCATAATT
Organism: Limonium bicolor; assembly: GCA_023374045.1. Classification (NCBI taxonomy): domain Eukaryota; kingdom Viridiplantae; phylum Streptophyta; class Magnoliopsida; order Caryophyllales; family Plumbaginaceae; genus Limonium; species Limonium bicolor. The sequence continues at coordinate 215,266,808 of CM041778.1, read as the reverse complement.
TAGATACAAACCTAGCGAATCAAATTCACAAATTATAATAGAAAAGGGGTGAGATAGAGGCGTTACTGGCGATGACGAGGTGATCAGAGGTATTCTTAATGGATTGAAACTGAGCAAGGTAATTCACCATTGGCTAATGATTTTGAAAAGTCACACCACTGCTAGTCAGACATAGAAAAGTTTAGTAACGAGAAGATATTAGTAGGACAGTGGGGTTGAATGGCATGTTCTATTTCGCATGCAGAATCGCAAATCTACCCCTCCGCAAGAGCACAAGATCAATCGGAAAGCTGACCAACCGACACCCGCTTCTACTGCTGCTGCTTCACCTCCTCTGCACATTCGTCCGACGTCGATTCCAGTCAAAGTGGAGAGGCCGAAGTTGCTGCACCGGTCGATTGTCTATTGATTGCACCAACTTCTTGGAGAGCTGTCTCGGTTTGCCGTCTCTTTCTGCGTTCTGAATCTCAAACCGGATCGTGTCGCCGTATCATTGATTACTGCTAACTGGTTGTAAGTTCCAAAGGGAATTTGTGAAAAAATGGGGTGCTCAGACTCTGAGACGTGGGAGTTTGCAAAAGGAAGTAGTGCTCATGTTTGTCACCTTGGGCACTTTTACTGAAATCAATATAGTTCACTTATGCTTCAGGTTATCGGACAGAGCAAAAGGGGAATGTGGTGCTCTGTGGCTGTTTTCTCTTTTTTTTTGTCGGGTTCAGTTGATGCTACAGGGAGCAACTGAGGGAATGATACGTTACAGAGTGACAAGAGGATGGTGGTCTCAAGCTACCAGATAATGGTGTGAAAATGATTTCCAGGTCTACTGTCATGACCATCCAGGACAGCATGTTTGATTCTGTTGAATCCCCTTTTTTTTGTAGTTACTTTAGTAGTCTCATTACTAGTTTAATTAGGCTAGTATTTGTTACTGAATTTGAGCATAGCTCAATCGGTTAAGGCATTCAGGAAGGGTACGAAACGTACCGGGTTCGAACCCCGGCGGGAGCGTGTTTGCTCCTTTTTTTTGTATTTGCTACACACACGCCTATTTATATATATGTGTGACCATATAATATATCACGTTATTAGTTATATACGGGACTACTTTATTTTGTTACGTTATTTTGTTATGTTGTTAGTTATTTATACGTACATGTATATATATACGCCCCTTTTATTTTGTCGCGTCTTAGTTATATGGACCTATGCGACGTCATTATTTATTATATACGACGTTGTAATATTGTAACGTTACGTATATGTATTTTCATATACGTATTATATAAGTACGTGACCGTATTAATATGTAACGTTGTCATATTTTCGGACATGTATATATTAAATTTAATTGTTCATACATTATCATATGTCTGAATTATGTAACGCGTTATCTTCGGATAATCTCCTCGCGTTTATGATTTTATGTATTTAATTGTTTAGGGGTGTTCAACGAGAATCACCTTTCTTAAACATCTGATTCACTTTTCTTAAACCCATGATTCACTTTATAAAAACCTCTAATTCACATTTCTTAAACCTCTTAATCACTTTAGTTAAATAATCTATGCTTACAAGATTCACTTTTTTTATTACACTAATTCACTTTGTAACAACTTTGATTCACTTATTAACAACCTTTAATTCATTTTTCTAAAACCTCTAATTCACACTAGTCAAACAATAAGAATCACTTTAGTCAAACAATCTCTGTTTATGAGATTCGCTTTTTAAACCTCTTATTCACTTTTAAGCAACTCTCTGATTCACTTTTTAACAACCTTTGCTTCACTTTTTAACAACCTTTGATTCACTTTTCTTAAACTCGAGATTCACAATGAATCTTAAAACATATGTACATACAAAAAATAAAAAAAATATCAAAACATACACATGTTGTGTATTATTTTGAAGAGCTCGGATTATGATGAAAAATGGTATAAAATTTATGTTATTTAGACTTATATATAATAAAATACAATATTTTACAATTTTATAAAAATATAAAGCACAAAAGGAGAAAATAAGAGCAAAAGACCAAAATGACCATCTCCATATTAGAACCTGGCATAAGAGCTAAGTTCGAATTCGCATTTTAAAAAGGTAATTTGTTGGCTACATCTACATACATGTACATTTGTTTTATAAAAACTGTAAAATTAGTAAATAAAAACTGTATGGATGTATATGTAAAGTTATACATTGAATTCTGATATTACTGAAATTCTACTAGATGTACATACTAACTTCTTAAACTGTACAATAAACTTAAAAAACATGTACTTTTACATTATACAACGGCGTGGAGACCCTGGCCCTTGCGCCAGGGTACAAGGTGGCTTCTGCCATTTGTCAAAAACGTATTGGAGAAGAAAAGAAAGGAAAAAAAAGAAAAAAAAAGAGGAAAAAAAAGGAATATGCGTGTAAATTCAGGGTGAATATGGTAGGAGAGAGAGAGAAATAATAATTTTTTTCAAAATGTTATAACTTATAAAATAAAAGTGCAAAAATACAAAAAAATTATACCATTGTTCATCATTTTTCATGCTCTTTAAAACAAGATGCATCATGGATATGTTTTGGTAAACTTAAAATTGTATGTTTTTAGAATGAGTATATATTAGGTATTTTTAAAGTGAATCTTACCCATTAGTAAAATGAATTTTCTTTAATAATAAAATGAACCTTATTCATTAACAAAATGAATCATAACCCCAAACACTCTAAAAACCACCATAGGAAGTTAAAAACGCCGAAGGTATTTTTATGGTTTGTAGTGCAGGTAGACCCTAAATCTTGCACCACAAACCCTAAAAATCTGTCGAGTCAGTAACGACAATATAAAGTGTAGAACTAATACCAAAAAGATTAACCTACCCCCCAAACACCCTAAAACCACCCTAGGAAAGCTAAAAATGTCGAAGGCATTTTTATGGTTTGTAGTGCAGGGTTTAGGTTCACTTTTAAAAAACACAAAGGATTCAAGTTTGTGCTAGGATTAACTTTTAATAGTATTAAACAAAATATTCACTTTTCTTAAACCTTTGATTCACCTTTAAAAAACCTTTGATTCACTTTTCTTAAACCTCTGATTCACTTTTCTTAAACCTTTTATTCACTTTAGTTAAAACAATCTCTATTTACGAGAATCACTTTTCTTAAACATCTGATTCACTTTTCTTAAACACATGATTCACTTTATAAAAACATCTGATTCACATTTCTTAAACCTCTTAATCACTATAGTTAAACAATCTAGGCTTACGAGATTCACTCTTATTACTTTGATTCACTTTGTAACAACTAGTGATTCATTTTTTAAAAACCTTTGATACACTTTTCTAAAACCTCTGATTCACACTAGTCAAACAATCAAAATCACTTTAGTTAAACAATCTTTGTCTATAAGATTCACTTTTTTTAAATCTCTTATTCACTTTTAAGCAACTCCCTGATTCACTTTTTAGCAACCTTTGATTCACTTTTTAACAATCTTTGATTCACTTTTCTTAAACTTAAGATTCACAATTAATCTTAAAAAATATGTACATACAAAAAAAATTTAAAATATATCAAAACATATTCATGTTTGGTCTTATTTTGAAGAGCTCGAATTATGATGAACAATGATATAAAATTTATGTTATTCGGACTTATATCTAATAAACTATAACATTTTAAAGTTGAAAAAATTCTGAAATAACACAAGGGGACAAAAAATATACACATATTAACATCTCTCCCAAACTAATTTCTGAAATAACATTTCCGGGAGAAATCGTCTCTTGAAGAGACGATTTCGTTAATTATCAAAGTTGAAATCGTCTCTTAACTTTTCCCCGCGCCACGTTGGCGCTGACTTGGCTAGAATCGGAAGAAGGGTGAAATCGTCTTTTAAACAGACGATTTGTCGAAATCGTCTTTACAAAAGACGATTTCACCCTTAATATACGCCACGGCCTATCACACCTGAAATCGTCTCTTGAAGAGACGATTTCTACTGAAATAAGTATGAAATCGTCTCTTCAAGAGACGATTTCACCTGTTCACAGCACTTAGGCAATTTTCTAAGTGTTGGAACACCACAATTCAACAACACATCCACTTGGAACATCTTTCAAGGGCTGTAACACCACAAATTCATAACAAACAACCTCTACATATTAACATCTCTCCCACATTCACTGTGCTCAGAACAAATTCAAAACATTTGTAACGTCACAGAAACATAAGAAATCAAAATGTGAACCAAATGTAATAGTTTATAAGATAGAAAGTAATACAATCTCAAAATCAAGTTGTTTACAAAATGTAACAACCTACATCATCTATGTCCACTACGTCGCACATACGTCCTAGTCACTCTAGGTGCAGGATCCTCAACTGCTGATGCAAGAGTAGGATCAAGGTCACGACCACTTAGATCCCCTACATCATGACAATCTCGGGAATCTCTATCCCTAATTGGTGCTCCAGGAGTAGATGTAGAGGCTAAAGCTAGGTCTGAAGCTGGCGTCGTGATGTCCATGCTCGTCCCAGCACCGGAGGATGACGCCCCGGGAAATCCTGAGCTGCTCCCAAAATATGCAAATCCAGTAGTGTCGACCTGTTGTGTAGGATCAACGATCTGAGATAGGGTCATACTATCGGCGATGTCGAACGCCTCCTGATGATCTACTGCCTCAGGAGCTTCACCACGTGCATGTCCTCTTCCTCTACCTCGACCACGAGGACGACGACCACGCCCTTGTCTCCTACCCTGATCCGCAGCGGCATCAACATCTTCCTCGTCTGGGGCAGCTACTGGGACATGCTGTGGCCGTGGAAGGACGTAGTACGTGTTTGTTGTACTCGTCTCTCATCAACCGTAGACTAGTGAGAGCTTCATCGACGTGCATTGACTCTAGCATGCCGATGACCTCATTTGTGGTCTCCCCCTAGACCACAAACAATTCAACATATGAATATAACAAAATAATATGTCATCAGACTAAATTAAAACAAGTAAAATCATATTTACTCACCATATATCCCAATAGAGCTCCCGTACGGCCAATGTATCTCCTCGTGTTGCGACTGTACCACTCTTCCTACGCAGGACCAGGATCATCCAACTGTAGATCGACCACTCTCTCAGCACGCAGGTTCCACAGGGCAATGTACTCTGAATGGTGAGTTGCCCAGTTCCATTCGGTGCGGCCTCTCAAGTCGATGTTGTGCAGATCAACCCGTGCATCATCCCCGTCTGTCCTAGGATCATCCGGTGGAAACTGCCTCCCGCCAAACTGTCGTATCACACGATCCGGGAGATGCAACTCCACTATATGAAAGCATATTGAAATACCCTTAACATTTAAATAATTAAATATAAATAAATAAATATTATTTTTGGAATTATAAATATTACTTGGGGAATCATGAAACCCTAAGAAGGCATATAAACACTTGGGCGTTAAAACGCACCTAAACTCCTTAAGGTCAGAAACGTGCGTTAAAGCCCGACCGTAAGCTAAACGAGCTATATAAGTTATAAAACTCATATGAAGTTAATCAAGGATCATTTTATGACCTTTAAAACACAAGTCCTCAGTTAGAACTGAGTAAAAATACAATATGCCCGGGAGTTCCCTTAAGGGCCCATTAAGGCCCGAAAGTCCCGGAGATACTTTATTAAATAAAGTAAAGCATTACACTTCATTATAAATGCACAATAACACTTTAATGAACATTTAAGATGAAGTTCTCAAGCTAAATTCTCAGTTAAAGACAAAGTGCTTGGGGGTTCCCGATGAGGACCCCATAAACCCACGGGAGTGCCCCGGAGAGGTACCGAAGTGGCACAAACCCCAATATAAATTATTCTAAGAGTTCTATCATTAATATTCACCATTATAAAGAGAATTCTCAAGCTACTTTTTCAAAAATACACAAAGTGCTCAGACGAATTTCTTAACGCTCCTTTTTTTCCCGGTTAGCCCGGGAGTTGTGTTTTGGATTGATATAACCCCATATAACTCAATGTAACACCTTAACATATTAATATTGACTATAAACAATGTCAATAAACACTTGGAACTCATAGCGACTAATTATTTCTCAGAAAATCCTTAAAGCACAAAAACGCACCTTCGGGTGTCACGAAAATGCGTTTTACGCAATTGCCTTGAAGTTTTTGAGGAGCCACGAGTTGATAATCTTAAAAGGGGATAAATTGAGCATCTAAATCAATCAATGCCAGTACTAAATTCATAGTACAAGTGGGGGCGATTTTATCATCAAAAAGGTACCTAAAATCAGCATTCTTACCTTAAAACTTTCACTTTTTACCTTAGTATAAATGTACCAATTAAATGTTGTGACCTATTACATGTTATAATATGGTCTTAGTAAAATATAATGTGACAGGAATTAATTCAAAAATTAATCCCATTTGATCTCCATCCCATGCGCCATTTAAGGTAGTTTTTGGCTAGATTTTTACAAAAAATATTGTCTTATGCTAATGTGACTCACCTAGCATATATTATATGATGATGTAACAATTAAATTCAGTCAATTGGGAGCTCATCCACCGTATGCCTACAAGGGAAATGCAAGAGGAGATTAGTATATGTAAAAGCAAGGAATAAAATACATGAAAAGTAAACATAGACTTATATAATGTAAAGTTGCAAGAATCAAATAAAACAACCATGTTACCAAGCATGTGGGTGCCGATTTCTTACATAATAAAGGGAGAATAATTGCTGTCTAATTATTCAAGGAGACAGCTACCTAACAAGCACAACTCCATGTTAAATATAGACAAAGAATCAATTGTCCCAAACAGCACACTATGTCCGATTTTATGCAAGAAAGAAGGTTTAATTTGCCTTATAAAATTTAGGCTAGAACATCTACTAACCTAGCCATGTTCCTATGTTGTTAATTGTCAAAAATCAGGTGCTACCCAAGCAGCTCCCTTTACGCCAACCTACAAGAAAAACAAGGCAATAATGACATATTACTTGCCTTAGAAAAATCAAAAGAATCAAACACCAACCTTGCTCTTGTCTTCTAGTTTCAAGTGGCCAACAAAGACCTCCATTATTCTTGTCAATCAGCCGATTTCTTGCATCAATTAAGGGACATTATTGTGCCAATAATCCATGAATAAACTAAGTACAAAGACTAGTCAAATTAGACATTAAATTAAACAAAAGAAGAATCCTTTCAATTTCCTTACCTTAAGTCATACATGAGACTCTCATTCCTTCCTTGCCTTTCACTTGGCCGATTGTGTAAGTTCCATTTCCTCTCTTTTCTTCTTCCTTTGCTAAGCTAATTCCTTAGAGCTTTAAAGCTCCATTAATGGTGAATTAAGTTCTAACACCATTTCTATGTAATTTCTTAGTTAAAGCTCCTAAGTCTTGAAGCAAGAATCATCCTAGGGATTCTTATAATTTTCGCCAAGGTTATATGCTCCAAGGAGGTTCCTAGATTCAACAACAACACAAGGAACAACAAGATCAAGTTAAGGTATATTTTCATGTTGAAAATCCTAAGTAAATTCCTTAAGGTAAATTCGAAAATTATGAACTTCTAAACCAAGGTTCTCTTCATTATTTCGTGAAGGAAATCTAGATCTACAACCATCTCAAGGTCTACCGAAAATACCTTGATAAATTCCTAAGGTAAACTCTTGTAAAACTACTCCAAATCTTATTTATAATTTTTGTTAGAAGTATAACAAATGGATCTCCTAAATATATACAAGGAGGTCGAATTCTCTTCATCAAAATAACATTTGGAGAGCTTGGAATTCAAGGAGAAATCAAGTACAAGAATTGTCTTGATTTAAGGAGTAAGTATATATAATTAAGGTTTATTAAGTTTAAGCTTGATTTAAGCTTCAAACTTTGGTATAAAAATTATATAACCTCTAAATAAATTATGGCCAAAAATACTATGGGTTATAATGTCAAGAAAATAATTTATAACATATAAGGTAAGATTATTACCTTAAGGTATAATTATGTGTCACAAAAATTAATTAAGATACATATATATGTAAACCGAAATATCTAAGAGTTATTTGTTCTATTTTGAGATTATAATCATTCTAAGTCATTAGCATAATTTTTAGAAGTGTTATATGGCTTATATACATTTATATGTAATTATTATAAAGTTTAGATCAAGTTTTGAAACCATATGGTAAAAGATATTCAAAGCCGAGAATGAAATATATTATTTAGTGATTTTTGAAAATATGTAAGTGTATTAACTTATATTATAAATTTTAGGGAACATTAAAAATAGCTACTAGTATTTAAATGGCTAGTTTATAAAGTTATGTGGCTAAAATATAAATTTTGAAAAGTATAAGGTACAAATTATAATTGATGAGAGTATAAGGAATTATTTGGTAAATTTATGTTATAATATAAATTAGGAATTAATATTATGAATTTTGGTGAATTTAAATAAGTGCTTAAGTGTTAAAATAACAATTTATAAAGTTTTGGGACTATTTTGTAATTATTGGAAAGTTTGGAGGAGAAACCGAATTACATATGTTTTATGGGTATATTAATGTATTAATTGTGAAATTAAGTCTTGGTCAAAGTGTTGACCAAAAACTTTGGGTTAAAATGATTCATGACATAAAATATAAATTTTGTAAAAGTTTAAGGGTAAATATGTGATTTATGGAAATATAGTTATAAAACCAAAATGGTTAAGGGGGCGAATTTGTAACTAATAAAATTATAAGGGGCTTTCCAATATTTAAGAGAAATTAAATATTTAAACTATAGGTTATAAGTTAATATGTAACTTTATAAAGTTTTAAGGGCTAAAATGTAATTATGTGGGAGTTAATGTCAAAACCGAAATGGACATGGGGAGAGAATATAATTTACGAAAGTATAGGGGTTCTTTCGGTATTTTAAGAGAATTAAATATTAAAAGTATAGTTTATAAGTTAATATGTAACTTATATAAAGTTTTGGGATTGAAATGCAAATATATGAAAAGCATATGTTAAGAACGAAAATAATTGAGGTCATTTGGTAATTTATAAAAATTAATGTGTTTGCTTTACAATTACCGAAAGTTAATATGAATAATGAGTAAATTATAAAAGTTATACGGTTATTTAGTAATTTATAAAAGTTGGAGTATTTGAATTGTAATTACCGAAAAGATATAGGTGGTTAATTGGAAAAATTACAAAAGTTAATGTGTCCAAAGGTAAATACCGAATTTATAAGGTTATTTGGTAACTTATAAAAAATTATTGTGTCCAGCTTATAATTACAGGAATTAAAAAGGTTGGTTTTATAATTTAATAAAGAAAGGAATCGAGGTTAAGTAATGTGATATATTATGAGGAATAATATAAGGTTTATAAAATAAATTGTGGTTATGATAAGAATAACCAAAATAATTTAATATAGAGTTTATGAAATAATTATGGATATAATTAAGGTAACCAAATTATATTGGTATATGGAATAAGAGGAATTAACTATGGATATATAATTAAAGAGATGAAGAAATATTTAATATGGGAGTTCATTATCACATGTGGGAATCACATAAAATAACGAACTGACGAACTACCTAGAACCACTGTTAAATAAACAGGGGGAAATAAAGAGCATACGGAATTAGTATATTACGAGTATAAACTCTACAGTGACAGTACTGTAATATTTAGTGAGTGGTTATATTAATATTACCCGGTATTGCTTGTAAATATAACAGCGTACGGGGAAGGACTGTTAAAGCGTGAATTGTCAAGCTAGTTGTTATCACGGTGAACGGTATGTTAATTGTGTGGTCTGAATGTCCTAAGGATTTTCCTAAGGTCCAGACATTATGTGTTAATTGTTTAAGAGCGATATCTGTGATTTTATGTATATGATATTGTATACTGTATTGCTCAACACTGTACGCTTTATTTATACGCGAACGTTTTATGACTGGAAGTTTATACATCTAAACTGGAACAAGACTAACAGACCTTTAGGTATTATTAAACCTAACTGATGGTCAACTGTTATAGTCTTAACTCAAGGATTGGTTATATGTCACTGACAAAGGGCTAATTTATAAAGAGAGGAATCCAGAATGTTTCGACTTTCTGGTTGCGCATTGTGATCACTACGAGAGACTTCAATGGGGAGTCACTCAAGGGAATCCATCAGCCACATTCGGGGATGGCGGAGGGAACTGCCGTAGGTGCACAGGTTCGACCGGATCGGTCATTTAATTATCCAGGGCCATAAGATCAGCTGGTAACGGTTCCATTGGAACCCAGGGGACTATCGTCCATTAACAAGTTATTAAGGGTTGTCTTGACATGACGCCTAAGGTGGAATTTAATTGGAAAAGGTTAAGTGATTGGTTTAAAGGATAAGGGCCAGGTGGCCAACTAACAAGTACAATTTTATAAGCGTAACTTGTTTGGTTATTGTTATTGGTTTGTGATTATTAGTTATTGCTATGGATTATTGATGTGTGGTTATTGGTGTTGTGTACTATTGTACATTGATGTTTACAGGTGAATTGTTATGTGATTGATTACAGTTATTATTGTTAGTATTGTAAACCGGAATATCTTGTAATGAATCTAAATATCAAGATGGCTAAAACGACTTAAGGAATCTAGATGACTTAGGACTACATTTAGCATACCAGCATTTCGATTGCTGAGCCCTTCATTGGGCCAAACATTCTAGGTTATTGAAGAAGACTCAAGCCGGAGAGCGGGAAACCAGGGTAGTAGATGTGTTCTCAAGAAACACTTTTAAGTTTATTTATGTATTGTATTAAGGAGTTGTTATATTCAGTTAGTTGCTCATTAGTTGGGATTTGGTGTTGAATAAGTAGAGTGCTCAGTATCTGTTCATCACGGCGTGAAGAGTTAAGGTTGTTGGATGGATGCCTTGTTACTCACAAGGGTGAGTAATGGCGTGTGACACCAAGGTAGATAGTTTTATTTTCCGCTGCGATTTGCCATTTACTATGCAACGACATTGTAACACCCCTACCGTTAATCTTGTGCTTACCGTCTAATCGTCCTGTTAATCCTATCAGTTCGCAGCGGAAATACTACTATTACTACGGCGGGTGATACAACGCCGCTAACCGCCACGGATAGCAAGGCTTACACTACTTACAGTGACGGTCTGATGATCATAGTATACCGAGCTACTACAATTACTCACTGATTATAAAAGGTATCATACTTACAATCCTGGATCACCGAGTATTTTAAAGTATCGAATTACATCCTTACCAATCTCCCAAAAGAATGAGTTTCTACCCTACTCATTATACCCAATCGCCATCCTATCAATATCAAAAGGTGTACCCCATGGTACACCGCTATCAAAAGCTACAGCCGTGTACTACTTAGTACACCATTCAAAATCTGTTAATTACAATCCAAAAAGAAGACAAAGGAACAGCTTCATCACTTCACAGCCTTCATCCTTCTCTGTACCTGCGTGTAAAAAAACATCGCCCCAGGGGCTCAGCAAAAGCTGCGCATGAACTCCGCATATACCGCGTGCTAGCTAGGGCAGCCGACTATTTGACAGTAACAAACATGCGGTTCATTAATTTCATACATACATGCTTCGCATACAAAATCCTGCATAACAATACTTCATACAATGCAAGATAGCAATACAATAGCACACACACTTACTTACCTTCACCGTGTTAGCCATTTACGCATCAGGGTAACTCATTAGTACTTACTCATTACTGATTACTTTACTTACTTACTTCCAGTTACTTTACTTACTCTTCTTACTTATACTCATACTCAAGTTAAGTCGGTATGACCTCCGGCCCGGGGACTGCACCGTCCCACCACCGGATTTACTTGACTCACCAATCCGGGATGTAACCCACTTAAGGGATTTGGGCCGCGGACGAGTTAAGAGTCGGAATTGGAGCCAACCTCTCGTAACCCCCTCCTCACGCGTGGCCGAAAACTATATCGGACTTCTACTCATTTCATTTAATTACCAATTTGAGTTAGAATGGTTAGCTTGTTAGGAATAAGTTAGAAGTCCAAAGTCAACACATTCGGTCACCATACATATTCATACATACACCCATTCATATTCATCCTATTTCATGAATTATACAAACTAAGAATTTAAGAAGCTATACATCAATATACAACACTACATATCCACAAGTAACATGATAACTCCGATTCGTGCATTTATCTTATTTGGTGATCAATTAGCACACAACACACAAATCAGAGTAACAAAGATAGCATACAGGGCTGAGGAATAACCGTTCACCGTTGTACGTGTTTCGAATCGTTCCTCCGGTGTCACAAATTGAATCCTATGATATACATACAATCGAGTGATAATCTATCTATCATTAACTTAACTCGATTACTCTTACGTTCCTAACTCATACTTACTAAGTCTTTACATTCCTATACTTACATTTTATTTTCTTACTTCTAGTTACTTAACAATGGTTACTTACATATATATACATGTACATAGGTATAGGTGGGTATACATATACATATATATATACTAGTTATAAGCTTACAGTTTTTTTTGTAAGTTATGGGTCGTCCGACCCAGCGTCCGACCAAGCCCTGGTCGGACCATCCAGTAGATTTTCGTCTCTGAAATTCTTCCGTCCGACCCAGCACTTTCGTCCGACCCATATCTGGGTACCATCCAGAAAGTTCGGTTCTGTTGTCCAAGCTGTCCGACCCACGTCCGACTCACCCTCTGGGTCGGACGGAGTCAAGAAACTTCGACAACGGAATTTTTGCCTGTCGACCCACGTCCGACTCACGGGCCCTGGTCGGACCGTTCCAGAAAGGTTATTTGTGTTGCTTAAGCCCTGTCCGACCCACTGTCCGATCCAGGCTCTGGGGGCGGGTACGGTAGATTGTGCTACAGGCCTTATTTTTCCTTCCCAATTTCACCATTGCTTCCCCAATCTTCCTACATACATCCTAACATGTGTAGTACTATTTAAACACTCTAAATCATGCTAATCATTTCTTAATTCAGTACACAAATCCTTACTAACTTATACAAATAATTCCTCCATAGTTTCAACTCAAACTTACACAGTTTTCTTCTTGATGTATTTGCTACAGATTTTTGATACTTACACCTCACCCATCTAAACCTCTCTCTAATATCATTTCTAACACTTCTAAGTATTACCAATAACTATCTCTCCCAACTTACCCTCTAACCATCTTACTCAAAATATGTTACAAACCTACATTTTCACCTAGTTTCTTGTTCATAAGTCCGCTAGTTTCTAAGAAATTTTGCCATAGTCTCCCCTATAATTTTGTACTCTCACCACATTTGTTTACACTCACATTTCCATCCATCTCACCTGTTTTGACAATCATGAATATACAAGGCTCCATACATAATACCAAACCAAAAACACTCTTAAATTTCCTGCACTAATCATCCCAATCTCTCTGTTCTGCTCACTATAGTCCTATGTTAATGACAGTTTGTTTGAGTTTTCAAAGTTATCAATACCATTCAATTCTTCTTCTACATTACATATGTTTCACACTATCTCCACATTCACAAACTCTTATCTTTTAAAATCTGTTAATAAGCATTTACAAGCCATACAAGATGAGTATAGTTACCTTGTTCTCACCTAGTTTTCTTTTTCTCCTTCCTTCTCCTTCCTTTTCCTTCCTCATCTCTCCTACGAATAGTAGTACTTCAAAATGAATAAACATTACAATCCCAACCATACACACCATTTCAATATTAACACTAACCGTAAACATTATTTAAGCTTAATGTAAGTTTTAGGGTTTAGAGATATATTACCTTCCAAGGGTTTATGTAATGCTTGGAACAGCTCAAGAATAATCTTTCCACCCTTTCAAGAATGCCAAAATCGGCTGGGTACAAAAGGAGCAAGCAAGAGTTTTAGCTCAAATTTCGTTTTGCCCTTAAGGCTAGAAAAACAATGGAGTTTCAAGAAGATTTTTACCTCAAAATGACAAGGAGAAGAAGGTGGTTCTAGTAGTGGTCTTGAAGCTCCAAATGCTCCATACCCATGGAGATGAAAGTTGTTGTTTTCGAATTTTGGAAAGATAGAAATGTTGCTCTTGAGGAGAGGATGACAATGGTGTAGTTTTTGTAATTTTTGGAGAATGTTTGATGGGTTAACAAGAGGAGAGAAGTGGGTGGCTATTTTGGCTCCTCAAAATCGCCATTAGAGGCTCCAAGGAAGAAGAAGGAAAATCAGAGAGGGGAGGGGAGTGCTGTGTACGTGAGTGTTGTGAGGAGAATGAGGGGATTGGAGAGAGAGTGTGAGAGGTAAGTTCACTTTATGCTTTTTATTGTTTTTGTCTTTTGCTAATAAGAGGAGAGTGTGAGGGAGGGGTCCAAATCAGACACACACACAGCACACACTCACAAACTTTGCTTTTTATTTTAAAAGTGGACACATAAGTTTTGGTTATTTATGTTTCTACCCCACAACTTCCCGTTTTTGACAGTTTTTACTATTTTCTCGTTTTATTGATTTTATTGGTTCTAAAGCTTCGCTAATATCTATTAATGATTATTTAGTTGACCAAAATTGTTACGAGTCTATGTGACCCGCTTAAAGACACGTTTTCCCGGTTATCTTGAAAAGCGTGCTTTAAGGTTTGTTAGTGTTTTTAATCCGTTTTCTTCGGGATTTGTTCCCTCATGATTATTTATGCATAATTAAGCTTCTAAATTACTTATTAGCCTAATTAATCACTATTTTTAATTACGGGGTATTTCAATCTACCCCCCTTAAGAAACTTTGCCCTCAAAGTTGCTCAAGGTTAATAGTTTAAGTAATTCTACTCATTATGCAAACCAATTGCCATAATGTGTCTTACTACACCTATGAGGTGTTTGCTTCATTCCACATTGCAAGCATACACTATTCAAGCACAATACGCATTCACTCACAATACAAATTCACATACACCATACACCATTTCCATACATACCATCACACAATACATCGATGCAATTCACATTACACATTACACATTACACATACATCATCCATCGTACATACACATCCATACACTACTCATTACACATACATACATTCACATACCAAATTCACTTGCACTACATGTGCCATACAAAAGTCTATTACAATACCTACACACTATGCAATGCTTACCCCGAAGCAATGCAAAAGCAAAAGGGCTCTACCCCCCTTAAAAGGGGTACGACCCGTACCCGTATTACTAAATGCTAGACTTTCTAGTCTATGAACAACTGTGGGTACTTAGCCTTCATGGCATCTTCCAACTCCCATGTCGCTTCTTCGACATCATGGTTTGACCATAGGACCTTCACCATTCGTATAGACTTATGGCGAGTGTCTCTGGTCTTCCTATCAAGGATTCTCACGGGGGTTTCAACATATCTCATGGTCGGCTCAATGGATAGTCTCTCAGGCTCTAAGACATGAGAAGGATCAACAATATACTTCTTGAGTTGTGACACATGAAATACATCATGGACACGCCCCAAGTCCTCATGTAGTGCTAACCTGTAGGCTACAGCTCCAACTCTTTCGGTGATAGTATACGGCCCTACAAACTTTGGGCTCAGCTTGCCCTTCTGGCCAAATCGAAAGACACCCTTCATAGGTGAAACGCGCAAGAACACTTGGTCGCCCACGGCGAACTCAAGGTCGCGTCGTCTCACATCCGCATAGGATTTCTGTCTATCTTGGGCTGCCTTCATATTGGCTCGAATCTGCTGAACTTCAGCTTGTACTTGCTCAAGGTACTCCGGTCCTATGATAACCGCTTCACTTGACTCATCCCAACACAAAGGTGTACGGCAAGGTCTACCGTATAGAGCTTGGAAAGGCGACATCTTAATCGAAGCATGATAGCTATTATTGTAAGAAAACTCGATAAGATGAAGCTTATCTAACCAACTCCCCTGAAAGTCTAAGGCACATGCCCTCAGCATGTCCTCCAGTGTTTGGATGGTCCTTTCTGTCTGACCGTCGGTCTGAGGATGGAAGGCGGTACTCAACTTCAATTTGTACCCAACGCTTCCCGTGTGCTCTCCAGTATCTCGAAAGAAATCTGGTGTCGCGGTCAGATACTATGGTTTTAGGGACTCCGTGATGTCTGATAATCTCCTTGTCGAATAGCTCTGCGAGCTTCACTACCTTCCAGGTGTCCTTCATCGGTATGAATCTGGCAACCTTGGTAAGGCGATCGACTACAACCCAGATCATGTTGAGTCCTCCCCTGGCAGGTGGGAGTCCTACAACAAAATCCATGGAGATATCATGAAATTTCCACTCCGGAACTGGCATCGATTGTACCATTCCGCCCGGTCTCCGATGTTCAAATTTTACTTTCTGGCATGTTAAGCATCTCAATACAAATTCTGTCACATCCGATTTCATTCCAGACCACCAGAAGTACCTCTTCATGTCTTTGTACATCTTGGAGGCTCCTGGATGGACTGACAATGTGGAACTGTGTGACTCTCGCAGGATGTGATCCCTTAGCTCAGCATTGCTTCGGGGGACGCATAGCCTGCCATTCAACCGAATCAAACCATCTTCTTGTAGCTTGAAGTCATACTTCTTCTTCTCAAATGTACCATTTTCGATCTTTTGTCTGATTTCGTTAGGTAAGGGTCGCTCAACTGAGCGTCTCGCACCTCGTCAACCAAGCTAGAAGAAGCGAGTAGCGAATGGAGCGAGTGTGCTTGACGGCTCAGGGCGTCGGCTACGATGTTTGCCTTCCCTTCCTTATACTGTAGGTCGATGTCGTAGTCTGAGAGAAACTCCATCCACCTTCTCTGTCTCAAATTCAACTCTTTCTGAGTGAATACATACTGTAAGCTCTTGTGGTCGGAGTAAATGGTGATGCTTACCCCATAGAGGTAGTGTCGCCATATCTTCAAAGCGAAGACAATGGCTCCTAACTCTAAGTCATGTGTCGGGTAATTCTCCTCATGCTTTTTCAGCTGGCGGGAGGCATAAGCTACAACCTTGCCATGCTGCATGAGTACGCATCCCATTCCTTTGCCTGATGCATCACAGTATACCTCAAATCCCTCTGTGCCCTCTGGAAGAGTAAGGATGGGCGCTGAGGTCAATGAGTCTTTTAGTTTCTGAAATGATAACTCGCACTCGTCTGTCCATACAAACGGTGCATCTTTCTTCATCAATGTAGTCATGGGCTTAGCGACTTTCGAGAAGTCCTTTACGAATCTCCGGTAGTAACCGGCTAGACCAAGAAAGCTCCGAATGTCGGTAACAGTCTTAGGTCTAGGCCATGATCGTACAGCTTCTATCTTAGAAGGGTCAACTGAGATACCTGCGCTCGAGATGACATGACCGAGGAATGATACCTGATCTAGCCAGAACTCGCATTTGGAGAACTTCGCATACAGCTGGTTCTCGCGCAGTGTCTTAAGCACTTTCCTCAAGTGAATTTCATGTTCCTCTGCTGATTTGGAGTATACAAGTATGTCGTCGATGAAGACAACCACTGAAGTGTCCAACTACTCACTGAATAGACGATTCATGAGGTCCATGAATTTAGCTGGTGCATTTGACAAACCGAATGGCATCACCGTGAATTCGTAGTGGCCATATCTGGTACGGAATGCCGTTTTCTCGATATCTTGCTCTTTGATGGCAATCTGATGATACCCAGAACGGAGGTCAATCTTGGAGAAGACTGATGCTCCTTTCAGCTGATCAAATAGGTCATCGATGCGTGGCAATGGGTATTTATTCTTGACTGTAACCGCATTCAGTTCGCGGT
Organism: Limonium bicolor; assembly: GCA_023374045.1. Taxonomy (NCBI): domain Eukaryota; kingdom Viridiplantae; phylum Streptophyta; class Magnoliopsida; order Caryophyllales; family Plumbaginaceae; genus Limonium; species Limonium bicolor. The sequence goes on along the minus strand of CM041778.1, from coordinate 215,248,978 downwards.
AGTCAATGCAAAGTCGGAGGCTACCGTCCTTCTTCTTCACAAAGAGGACCGGTGCTCCCCAGGGTGATACGCTCGGGCGTATAAACCCTTTGTCAAGTAAGTCACGTAACTGCTCTTTCAATTCAGTCATTTCCGCAGGTGCCATACGGTACGGTGCCCTAGCAATGGGACCGGTACCTGGCAAAAGATCAATTTCAAATTCCACTGCTCTCGGTGGTGGCATGCCGGGTAGCTCCTTAGGGAATACATCAGGGAATTCAGATATAATGGGTACTTCTTCACTAAACTCTGGATCTCTCTGCAGGTCTTGTACATAACATAGATACACTTCATGTCCCTTTCTAAGCTCCCGGTACATAGCCATAGCAGATATAAGTGTGGTCGAAGGCTCTCTCGGTCTCTGGCGGTAAGACACAGTAACCCCAGAAGGACTCTTGAGCAGCAATCGATGCTCGGCGCAGAGGATTCTACCCTTGTGCCGCTCCAACCAATTCATTCCGATGATTAAGTCGAATCCCAATCCATTAAACTCGATGAAGGAGATGGGAAACACTCCGTTTTTGATTTCTATGGTGGCTGATTGGTAGTATTTGGTGCACTTTACTCGCTCCTTCGATGGGAGAGTAACCATAAAATTCGGTAACTCATCCGCATCTAGCTTCAACCTCTTCACAAAAGATGGCGATACGAAAGTGTGAGAGGCGCCGGAGTCGAATAGCACATTGGCTTCAATGCCGTTCACTGGGAATGTTCCCGTTAAGATGGTGCCGCTTCTGCCGGCTTGTGCTTCGGTGAGGATACTCAGGTTACCTTCGGTACCGAGTCCACAACCTATTGGATTCACAATTGGATAAGTATTGATGGTGGACACAAGTGGAATTAAATCAACACTGCTCTTATTGATAAACCAACCATCATACATACCGTGTCTCTAATACACGTTACTAATAGATTACATGATACTATGAATTTAATACTTTCTAAAGGTAAGGTTCAGGCGTCCTGGTTTCATGTGTGTGGCATTGATTATTGCCGGCGGTGCCGTATTCAACTTGATCTTGTTGATCCCGTGATACAGCATCCTAGAGTTTCCACCCATGATTAGGACATCTCCTGATCTCAATACCAGTTTCTGTGCGAGGTCCACACGCTTCTGCTCGCTATACAGGAATACGACGTCATCACCAATGGACCAAGACACTACGAGCACTCCTTGTTCAAGAGATTCCGCTGTCTCGTCCTTGTATTGGTGTAATCCAAGTCGCCCTTCTTTCTCATAGAAGTTGACAATACAGAGGTCCGCTTCCAGTGCGGGGATCGGATCATGTTCACATTGTTGTGCGAGTTCTACTGCTTGCGTGACAAGTGTCTGAAACTCTGGAGGTATTGTCGGTGGCGTTGCTCCGTCTTGTGTTCGTGTCTCCTGGTATGTCTTGGTATAAGGATTCCAATCCTTTCCCAAGCACATCATCTTCAGTTTCATCTTCGCTCCACCGGGGAATTTGGGTGTATAAAATCCACCTTGACCCGTTCCTAGCTCGTTGCATCGTCGGATGATTGAGATTTGCGCTTCGGGTGTCAGGTATCCCCTTAATAAGATCATACCTGGTCGGATGACCTGACACTGTTCGTTGGTGTAGTAGTGGTTGGTGATGTCGATCTCTTCTTGATTCAGGTTTACCGGTATCGGATAACAGATACTAAAGCTTCCTATGGTTACAAATTTCATCTATGGTGAGTACTAGTTTCAACTACTTCTTTTCATGCTTAATACACACTTCATTTTATTTACTCATGCATTCATTCAAACAGTTACTCTACTACTTAGTCATGCTACTTCAAGGATTAAAGGTTCGGATAATTACCTGGGTCGGACTTAGAACCGGACCCGTCACGGTCAATAACATGAAGGACAGGCTGCCTCTGAGGCGCACCCCTCTGAGGACCCCGGGATCCCGGTCCCTGTGGTGCCTGCTGGGCCAGTGCATCGCCAGATGCAACCTCCTTGTCTTCCCTCTGCTTGTAGCTTTGGAAGTTCCCCTTTGGCTTGGCATTCTCTAGGCATCTATTAGCTGTATGACCCGGTTTCTGGCAGTTGTAGCACTTGATTTCTCTCCCATAGCAGTCCTTGCCGGGATGGTCCTGGTTGCACTTCCTACACACATAGGTGCGGCCGTCTGAGAAGGTTTTGGTGAAACCGGAGCCAGAACCTGAGGTTTAGAGGGTTAGCACATGTGTGCGTGGATATACTAGATATGGTGCTTGTAAGAATACGATTTAGGAATAGAAGTTTACCCTTAGGTGGGTGTGATCTCAGTGGCTTTGCAGCCACCGGTGCAGATGAACCAAGCTGAAGAAGCTTAACTGGTTTGCCCTGCTCAGCATGGGCACTGCTCTCACTTGGGAATTTCTTTTGGGATTGCTGAAAGAAATTTCCCTTCTTCTTTTTCCAGCTTTTACCCTGGTTCTGCTCCTCGCCATTGGTGTTCTTGTTGTTGGCCTTGCGCTTCAGCGTGGTTTCTTCATCCCTCAATTGGCAAGTGATCTCAACGCGAGAAGCCGCGTGATAACACTCCTGTAGTTTCAGGTATTAGCCGGGATTCTCATTTAAGAAAGGATAAAGAAGAGATTCAAGGAATTCAAGGAATTTAAATGATACTAAGGGTTAACCGATATTTACCTGTAGGGAGGTAAATCTAGTGTAGCCCATACCGTAGCGCAGGCGATGGCTCAGACCGCCATAGAAGCGATCGACCAACACCTGGCCGGTGTACCCAAGGTCAGGTAGAAGACGGAGAATAGAGGTGAAGGTGCGGTAGTACTCGTCGACAGACATCTTCTCTGTCATTTTCAAGGCGTCCAGCTCTAGCCTCTTCTTGGTTTTCACATGCTCCGGATAGAATTTGGATCGGAGGAGTGATGCAAAAGACTCCCAATCGAAGGTGGGGTCGTTGACATGCTCATGTTTGATTAGTTTCCACCAATCCATGGCTGCGTCTTTCAAGTAATAGGCTGCTACTCTAACTCGAACTCCAGCAGGAGCTTCGAGGGTTTCAAAGGCTGTCTCCATCTCGGAGATGTAGGCTTCTAGCTTAGCCGGATCACTCTCGCCCCTAAAGCAAGGAGGGCGGAGCTCCACTACAGCTTTTACCCAGTTCGCTTCTCTGGGTGGAGGGGGAGGGATTGGCCCCGCTTGAGTTTGCTGGTTTTGCTGGTTCTGTTGCATAGCTTGGATTACTTGTGGTAGCATCTGCGCTACCGTGGCGGCGACGATCTCAGCTATCGTCTGCGCGCCTGGTCCATCAGATGTCTCTCCCCTAGGTCGGCCTCGACCTCGTCCTGACATCTGAACATTTAGCATTTACATTAGACTTCATAACCTATGACCTATGGGTCTTGAAATTTAAGCAAAGTATCGTTCCTAAGAACGTCAAGGGTATCCGTTGTTAACAACGGTAGTTCCTAGTTAGGTTTCTAAGTATCCGTCTTAAGACGGTTGAAATCCTAACTCGGTAATCCCTATGCTCGGTAACTATGGACATCAGAGCGTAACTACGCTCTGATACCACTTTTTGTAACACCCCTACCGTTAATCTTGTGATTACCGTCTAATCGTCCTGTTAATCCTATCAGTTCGCAGCGGAAATACTACTATTACTATGGCGGGTGATACAACGTCGCTAACCGCCCATACGGCTAGCAAGGCTTACACTACTTACAGTGACGGTCTGATGATCATAGTATACCGAGCTACTACAATTACTCACTGATTATAAAAGGTATCATACTTACAATCCTGGATCACCGAGTATTTTAAAGTATCGAATTACATCCTTTACCAATCTTCCCAAAAGAATGAGTTTCTACCCGCTACTCATCTATACCCAATCGCCATCCTATCAATATCAAAAAGGTGTACCCCATGGTACACCGGCTATCAAAAAGCTACAGCCGTGTACTACTTAGTACACCATTCAAAATCTGTTAATTACAATCCAAAAAGAAGACAAAGGAACAAGCTTCATCACTTCACAGCCTTCATCCTTCTCTTGTACCTGCGTGTAGTAAAAACATCGCCCCAAGGGGCTCAGCAAAAGCTGCGCATGAACTCCGCATATACCGCGTGCTAGCTAGGGCACGCCGACTATTTGACGTCCACTAAACATGCGGTTCATTAATTTCATACATACATGCTTCGCATACAACATACATGCATATACAATACTTCATACAATGCAAGATAGCAATACAATAGCACACACACTTACTTACCTTCACCGTGTTAGCCAATTTACGCATCCGGGTACTCATTACATGTTACTTATTCTTACTTTACTTACTTACTTCCATTTACTTTACTTACTCATTCTTACTTACTTACTCATACTCAAGTTAAGTCGGTATGACCTCCGGCCCGGGGACTGCACCGTCCCACCACCGGGATTTACTTGACTCACCAATTCGGGATGCTACCCACTTAAGGGATTTGGGCCGCGGACGAGTTTAAGAGTCAGGAATTGGAGCCAACCTCTCGTAACCCTGCATCCTCACGCGTGGCCGAAACTATATCGGACTTCTACTCATTTCAATTTAATTACCAATTTGAGTTAGAATGGTTAGCTTGTTAGGAATAAGTTAGAAGTCCAAAGTCAACACATTCGGTCACCATACAATATATCATACATACACCCATTCATATTCATCCATACATTTCATGAATTATACAAACTAAGAATTTAAGAAGCTATACATCAATATACAACACTACATATCCACAAGTAAACATGATAACTCCGATTCGTGCATTTATCTTATTTGGTGATCAATTAGCACACAACACACAAATCAGAGTAACCAAGATAGCATACAGGGCATGAGGAATTCATACCGTTCACCGTTGTACGTGTTTCCGAACGTTCCTCCGGTGTCACAAATTGAATCCTATGATATACATACAATCGAGTGATTAATCTATCTATCATTAACTTAACTCGATTACTCTTACGTTTCCTAACTCATACTTACTAAGTCTTTACATTCCTATACTTACATTTTATTTTCTTACTTCTAGTTACTTAACAATGGTTTACTTACATATATATACATGTACATAGGTATAGGTGGGTATACATATATACATATACATATATATACTAGTTATAAGCTTACAGTTTTTTTTTGTAAGTTATGGGTCGTCCGACCCAGCGTCCGACCCAAGCCCTGGGTCGGACCATTCCAGTAGATTTTCGTCTCTGAAATTCTTCCCGTCCGACCCAGCACTATTCCGTCCGACCCATACACCTCTGGGTCGGACCATTCCAAAGTTTCGGTTCTGTTGTCCAAGCTGCGTCCGACCCACGTCCGACTCACCCTCTGGGTCGGACGGAGTCAGAAACTTCGACAACGGAATTTTTGCCTGTCCGACCCACGTCCGACTCACGGGCCCTGGGTCGGACCGTTCCAGAAAGGTTTATTTTTGTTGCTTAAGCCCTGTCCGACCCACTGTCCGATCCAGGCTCTGGGTCGGACGGTAGCAGATTGTGCTACAGGCCTTATTTTTCCTTCCCAATTTCCCCATTGCTTCCCCAATCTTCCTACATACATCCTAACATGTGTTAGTACTATTTAAACACTCTAAATCATGCTAATTCATTTCTTAATTCATTACACAAATCCTATACTAACTTATACAAATAATTCTCCTAGTTTCAACTCAACACTTACACAGTTTTCTTCCTTGATGTATTTGCTACAGATTTTGATACTTACACTCCCCATCTATAACTCTCTCTTCTAATATCATTTCTAACACTTCTAAGGTATTACCATACATTAACTATCTCTCCCAACTTACCCTCTAACCATCTTACTCAAAATCTGTTACAAACCTACATTTTCACCTAGTTTCTTGTTCATAAGTCCGCTAGTTTCTAAGTAAATTTTGCCATAGTCTCCCCTATAATTTTGTACTCTCACCACATTTGTTTACACTCACATTTCCATCCATCTCACCTGTTTTGAACAATCATGAATATACAAGGCTCCCATACATAATACCAAACACAAAAACACTCTTAAAATTTCCTGCACTTAACATCCCAATCCTAACTATGTTCATGACAGTTTTTATTGGTTTTCAAAGTTTCAATACCATTCAATTCTTCTTCTACATTACACTATTGTTCATTACCCTTTCACAATACAACTCTTACTCTTTTAAAATCTGTTACATAAGCATTTACAAAGCCATACAAAGATGAGTATAGTTACCTTGTTCTCCCTTCTAGTTTTCTTTTTCTCCTTCCTTCTCCTTCCTTCTTCCTTCTCTCTCTCTCTACCGATTATAGTACTTCAACGAATCTAACATTACAACCCATACATACACACCATTTCAATATTAACACTAACCGTAAACATTATTTAAGCTTAATGTAAGTTTTAGGGTTTAGAGATATATTACCTTCCAAGGGTTTATGTAATGCTTGGAACAGCTCAAGAATAATCTTTCCACCCTTTCAAGAATGCCAAAATTGGCTGGGTACAAAAGGAGCAAGCAAGAGTTTTAGCTCAAATTTCGTTTTGCCCTTAAGGCTAGAAAAACAATGGAGTTTCAAGAAGATTTTTACCTCAAAATGACAAGGAGAAGAAGGTGGTTCTAGTAGTGGTCTTGAAGCTCCAAATGCTCTATACCCATGGAGATGAAAGTTGTTGTTTTCGAATTTTGGAAAGATAGAAATGTTGCTCTTGAGGAGAGGATGACAATGGTGTAGTTTTTGTAATTTTTGGAGAATGTTTGATGGGTTAACAAGAGGAGAGAAGTGGGTGGCTATTTTGGCTCCTCAAAATCGCCATTAGAGGCTCCAAGGAAGAAGAAAGAAAATCAGAGAGGGGAGGGGAGTGTTGTGTACGTGAGTGTTGTGAGGAGAATGAGGGGATTGGAGAGAGAGTGTGAGAGGTAAGTTCACTTTATGCTTTTTATTGTTTTTGTCTTTTGCTAATAAGAGGAGAGTGTGAGGGAGTGTGAGGGAGGGGTCCAAATCGGACACACACACAGCACACACTCACAAACTTTGCTTTTTATTTTAAAAGTGGACACATAAGTTTTGGTTATTTATGTTTCTACCCCACAACTTCCCGTTTTTGACAGTTTTTACTATTTTCTCGTTTTATTGATTTTATTGGTTCTAAAGCTTCGATAATATCTATTAATGATTATTTAGTTGACCAAAATTGTTACGAGTCTATGTGACCCGCTTAAAGACACGTTTTCCCGGTTATCTCGAAAAGCGTGCTTTAAGGTTCGTTAGTGTTTTTAATCCGTTTTAAGGATCCGTTTTCTTCGGGATTTGTTCCCTCATGATTATTTATGCATAATTAAGCTTCTAAATTACTTATTAGCCTAATTAATCACTATTTTAAATTACGGGGTATTTCAGACATACGACGATATTACAGGTTTAGGATTAGGGGTGTTACACATATAAGTGGCACCCGAGCTCGTGCAGTGTGGAGACCAACCAAGCAAACGGAGGAAGAGACTGTAACACCTCATCCGTGTAGGGCTGCCAGACAATCTGAAATAATAGACATTAAAAGTTAAAGACATAATGTTCGTGTAAAGAAACCAATGCAACATACAAAAAACAATACTCACCTGATGCGGTGTCTGTCTGTCAAATGTCTCTCTGTAGTGAGTGAGCACATGTGTGGAGTGTCCGGTCACATCGAAGTCGACATGCCAGCGATGTGCAAGCGGAAGTAAAGGAAGTGGGCCAGCATGATGGGCATGTCGACGGATGGGAGCTATATAAGGAAATCTCTCTCACGCCCAAATCTGTAGGACGACCAGCGCCCCAGCGATACCACTGTCCCCAGCATCACACGCTAGACACAGCTGTCGGTACAACCATGCCAGACATGCAGAACCCCAGCTGTACTGTCCGGCCTGGCCGAAATCCTCCAAAAGTGGCAAGAACATCAGATGGACCTGGTTCCCTGACCGATCAACAAAAACGGTCCCACACAGTAGCATCAGTATGTAAGCACGGGTGTGCCTCATGACCGTCACCTCATCTGCATGCTCAGGTAATTGTCCAAAAGTAGAACCCAGCCAACTGAGCTTGATCCTACTATGACGTCCTAGATCGGCCGGCCTAGCGCCTAGGAGGTCGTCGCACAACGCTCCCCAATCTCTGAGTGTGGTACCCGTGACTGGTAGTCCATCTATAGGTAGGCCGGTAAGCAGAGCAACATCCTCCAATGTGACGGTGGTCTCTCCTGTCGGCATGTGAAAAGTATGGGTCTCTCGACGCCATCTCTCTACAACAGGTGTTGGGTATTGTTTGCAGAAATATGTTACTATCTCTACCTAGGCAGTGTACCTATCGTTTCGCGGAATAGTGAATTGAGTGGGGTTGTCGATCTCAGGGACCTCGTTCAATTAATTGACAATTTATTTATTAATTGAGAAACTAAACTAAGAAAACAAGAAATGTCACTTTTTCAGGTTTTACTTAATTTAATGAAAGAAAGATTTAACATAAAATAACAAAATAGTAAAACGGTAAAAATAAACTAAATTAAGAAATAAAGATTGAAAACTCTAAAATCTAAGAAGCACCCCGGGTTGTTCTGCAAACATTCACTTTATTAATCTATTTATAACTCTTCTCTAATTCTGCAATAAACTCAGGAATCTTAATTAACCCGTTGACCGGTCCCTGTACAATGAATCCTAACTGGTAAAAATAACAAGCCGCAAACCATGCCCAAGTCAATTCTAACCAATCGCATTATAACCAATTCCTATTGGAGACAGATTAACCTATAGGCAAACCATGCTTCTAGTCGTTAATCCGGTTTAACTTCCTATGTCTTGTTAACTAATCTCAGCGCCGCATTTTGATTAGAAAACTACAAATATTGCTTCAATAATTAGCTAGAGAATTAAAGCGCATGAAGAACAGGAATTAAACTACTGCAATTATAATCAGAGAAAAAGATTACAAAATAACTATAAAGATTCGGTTTGCTACCCCAACCCGGGGAGCTAAACTAACTACTCAAAAATAAACATAAAAGTAACAACAATAAGAAAGAGTATGAAACAATAAATATATGTGGAAGTGGTGATGGATTGATGCTGTGTGGTGGTGGTGATGAAGTCACGGTGGACGGTTGGAGAATTGAATGTGAGTGAAGATATTGAATCGGAGGCGCAATGCCCCAGCTAGGGCGTATGCGGCGTGAATGTTTCATATTGATCATATTCTCTTGTTTATATAGGCTGTGACTGTCAGATAGATAAAGAGCTCGTTTGGGGAACAGCTTCTAGCAGCAGACAGCTTCTCAATTTCTAAAATCAGCAGGCTTCCACCAAACACCCAAAATCAGCAGCTGACAGCTTCTACAAAATCATCAGCTGACAGCTTCTCAATTTTCAGCAGCAAGACCTAACAACTGTCTTTGCTTTTTAAAACCATCAGCAGGTGTTCCACCAAACACCAAAACCAACAGCTGACAGCTTCTATAAAACTATCAGCAGACAACTTCTCAATTTCTAGCAGCAGGACCCAACAGCAACCCCCAGCAGCTGTCCCCAAACGAAAAATCCTTTTCTATCTTTTCCTAAACGCAGTGTATTCCTTCAAATAGCATCCACCTGTTTATTAATTAATTGCCAAGAGTGAATAATCATAAATCAATTACTGGTGCGATGACGAATGTTGCCAACGTCAATGATATATCCTGAATATATTTGGTGGATGAGATGCATGTCACCATGAGCATGAATGATATCCACATGAGAATTGTTCAGCCACATGCCGTTAACATTGATTCTCATCAAATGAGTATTAGTGTGCTGTACGTGATTGAATTCTTCCATTTGGTGCAGCCATGATTAATTAAGTGCCACGTCAATTTCCTCTGTGAGATAATCATGAGCATGCATGAGTGCGGGTGTATATATATATGTCACCATTTGTTGTGTGTTGTAATCCTTAATGGAATGAAGAATATAAATCCAAGACTTTTTCCTGTATTTGACACACAAAAATGTATCAGTTCACATTAAAACATAAATTTAAGGAAAAACATATGATAAGTGAGAAATATGACATGAATTGTATGAAAATAGGAAGAATTATAATCCTAAAAGTAGATATATTTCGCACTTATCGGGTATGATGAATGTTCTTGTGTATTTAAGTAGGTTTCATCTTCAGGAGGAGCATTAAGTATAAGAGAAGTGTTTGTGATGTTTTGTGTTTGATGTATGGGATATGAAGAAGGCAAAAGGGTTAGGTTTTCAGGTGGTGTGAAGCTTGGAGGGGCTTGGTGTTGATAAGATGAGGAAATGAGAAGTGTTTGTGGTTGTCGGTTTTCATGTACTTCAGCGTACAATTCATAGAATATATCTCGTGGCCTATCACACCGACAGTAGAACATGGCATTTTTAAGATCCCCATCATCATCGATGGGTATCACTGTCCACTTTGTGGTTCCGTCATTCTTTGTCTGACCCATCCTTTGTGACACCGTCACTTCATGGGTGCACAAGTCGATACCGAAACGACTACCAATCTCAGCAATAAGCTGCTCATAATTGGTGTCGCCACTAACCATGGGGAGCTTCTTCTTCCCACCCTCGTAATCAGCTTCGTTTGCCCCATAAACAAGTTTACCACTAATACGACATAAGAACTGGATAACGGCGGACATATCCACCTATTTGCAAACACCATTCATAATTCACAAATTTAATCAACCGTTCCACCATTTGGCTGATTGGAAACAAACAAAACCGAAAATAATAAACAAACACTATAATGTTGTAATACACTACCATTCAACAACTAATTCTACAATTCAACCTTATCAATTGCATATAATTATTTAAACACTTCAAACAATTAATTTCCCAACATTCACAATCTCACATAATTCCACAAACATCCACAATTTCCCAACATTCACTAATTTCACAAAATTATAAAATTTCCAAATTTCACAAACAATCCATATTCACCAAAATTTCACAGATCAAAAATCAATTATCACTAGAATTTCATCAATAATCAATCACCACTACAATTTAACACATAACAACATATAATAAGTTACTAATTTAACACTTATTTAAGAATTCCTAATTTTTTAACAATCCCTAATTTTCTAGGGTTAGAAATTACCTTATATCTTGATATAAGTGTTAAAACTAACAAGGGGTGTTGTTGCAGACTGGTGGCGCCGGAGCTTGGCGGCGTCGGAGGCGGTTTCCGGTGAACAGGGACGGAGGTGGGGCGGCACTTGTCGCCGGTCTTCGCTGCTGCTCTCGGGAGGGAAGTTCGACAGAGAGGGAAAGAAAGAATGAGGAAGGGAAGAGAAAAATCGGCTAAGTATTTTAGAACCCGTGAAATCGTCTTTACAAAAGACGATTTCTGCCTTAATAGAGAAATCATCTTTGCAAAAGACGATTTCATTAGTAATACTGTAACTTTCTCGCGTTTTCTCGCGCGCATCGTAGAAAGGGTGAAATCGTCTGTTTAAGAGACGATTTCACCTTGCCCCAGTCCCGATGACTCAGCGCCGACGTGACGCGGAGAATAAGAGAAACCGTCTCTTCAAGAGACGATTTCTTCTTTGATAATTAATGAAGAGACGATTTCTAACAGGAATGTTATTTCAGGAATTAGTTTGGGACAGAGGTTAATATGAGTATATTTTTGATCCCCTTGTGTTATTTCAGAATTTTTTTCTTTTAAAGTTTTATAAAAATATAAAGCACAAAAGGATAAAAAAGATGATAAATGACCAATATGACCATGGCCACCTTACACACGTTACTGTACAATGTAACCAAAGATAACTATGTAGCCAAAAATAGTTGTACAACGAGACCAGAAAAAAATTCTGAAATAACACTGTTGGAAGAAACTTGTTCCCGTATTAACATCTTCCCCAAAATAATTACTGAAATAACGTTTCCGGGTGAAATCGTCTCTTGAAGAGACGATTTCATTAATTATCAAAGTTGAAATCGTCTGTTGAAGAGACGATTTCTCCTTTTGTCCGCGCCACGTTGGCGCTGATTTGGCTGGAATCGAGCAAAGGAGAAGTCATTTTTTGAACCGACGATTTCTAGAGAAATCGTCTCTTGAAGAGACGATTTCAACCTTTCTACCGACGCGCGCGAGAAAACACTTCGAAAGTTTCAGAATTACTAATGAAATCGTCTTTTAGAAAGACGATTTCTCTATTAAGCCAGAAATCGTCTTTAGAAAAGACGATTTCACGGGTTCTACATTACTTACCCGATTTTTCCCTTCCCTTCCTCCTTCATTCCTTATTTCCCCTCTGTCAATTACCGAGAGCAGCGAAGAACATCTCCAAGTGCCGCCCCCCACCTCCGTCCTGCTCCGCCTGAAGCCGCCTCCGACGCCGTCACCGGCAACCGTCACCGGCCGAGCTCCACCTCCGACCACCTGCATCAATTAGTAGTTGTTTAGGTAATTTTCAAACCCTAAATTAGTTAGAAAGTGTTAGAAAATTAGGGGTTGTTAGAAAATTAGGGATTGTGAGAGTGGGAGCTGATTATGTGTGTTTGTGTGTTAAATTGCAGTGGTGACTGATTATTTGTTAAATTGAAGTGCTAATTTGTTGTTGGTTTGTGAAATTATAGTCAAAATTAATTGTTTGTGTAATTTGGTAATATTGGGATGTAGTAACATTTGGGAAATTTTGGATATATGTGAAATTGAAAACACAATTAATTGTTCGAAGTGTTTAAATAATTATATGCAATTGATATGGTTGAATTGTAGAATTAGTTGTTGAATGTTAGTGTTTAAACAACATTATAGTTTTTGTTTATTTTTTTCGGCTTTGTTTGTTTCCAATAGCCAAATGGTGGAACGGTTGATTAAATTTGTGAATTACGAATGGTGTATGCAATTAGGTGGATATGTCCGACGTTATCCAGTTCTTATGTCATATTAGTGGCAAAATTGTTTATGGGCCAAACGGAGCTGATTACGAGGGTGGGAAGAAGAAGCTCCTCACGATTAGTGGCGACACCAATTATGAGCAGCTTATTGCTGAGATTGGTAGTCGTTTCGGTATCGACTTGTGCACCCATGAAGTGACGGTGTCACAAAGGATGGGTAAGACAAAGAATGACGGAACCACAAATGGACAGTGATACCCATCGATGATGATGGGGATCTGAAAAGTGCCATGTTCTATTGTCAACATGATGGGGCACAAGATATATTCTATGAATTGTACGCTGAAGTACATGAAAAACGACAACCACAAACACTTCTCATTTCCTCATCTTATCAACACCAAGCTCCTCCAAGCTTCACACCACCTGAAAACCTAATCCCTTTGCCTTCTTCATATCCCATATATCAAACACAAAACATCACAAACACTTCTCTTATACTTAATGCTCCTCAAGATGAAACCTACTTACATACACAAGAACATTCATCATACCCAACACCCGTTGTAGATCCTCTCGAACATGATGGTGGTGATGAACTTGGACACTTTGATGATGACGGCGACTTGCGGGAAGACTTCGAGGAGGACGAGATGGAAGGGTTTGGACACTTTGATGATGATGATGATGATGATGATGATGGTGATGACAATGATGGTGCCGATGATTCCACACCGACTAATGTGGCTGCTGCTTTGGTCACTACCACCACCGGGGAGGGCGATGCTTCTCTAGTCCATCCATACCCATTCTACAACGCCGGTGGTGGTAGTGGTATTATGAGGTGGGAAGAGGAACAAGAACTGGAACTGGGAGATTGGAGCTACAGCGATGAGTTCAAGAAGGGTATGCTGTTCCGGAGCAAAGAGGCGCTGATACATGCTGTGAAGAGGCACCACATTATTCATCATCGGTCGTTTGTGGTGAACCGGTCAACCACAAAGTTGTGGGACATCTACTGCTCATCCGAAAACGAGTGTGGATGGAGATTGCGTGGTGTGGTAACGAAGAAGCACCCTAGTTTCTTTATGATCACCATTGCTAAAGGCCCCACACCTGTCTGAACTCGATCTTGAGTCAAGAGCATCCACATCTTGACCTAAGATTCATGGCATGCATATTCACCAAGTATGTCAAAGAGAATCCTTACATCAGAGTTGGTGACCTTCAGACAGTGATAGCTGATCAGTTCCAGCATTCTGTCAAGAGGAAGAATGTTTGGGCGGCAAAGGTGAGAGCTATTGAGATGGTGTATGGTGATTGGGATGATTCTTACAGCACGTTACCACACTTGTTACGGGCAATTCAGCATACAAACCATGGCACGAAGGTTGAAATTGATTGGCACGACACTGATCCCGGGTACGGTATATTCAAGAGGGTTTTCTGGGCGTTCGGGCCATGCATTGATGCATTCAGACATTGCAGACCCGTGATATGTATTGATGGTACTTTCTTGTACGGAAAGTACAAGCATAAACTCCTGATTGCATGTGCAAGTGACGCGGACAAACACATAGTGCCACTTGCATTTGCGCTTGTTGATGAGGAGTCATACGCATCGTGGTCATGGTTTCTCTCTTGTCTCAGGGTCCATGTTATATCGGCCCGCGAGGATAGTTCTCCGATGTGCTTGATTTCCGATCGTCACGCTGGTATACTTGCAGCTGTAGAGCGATCAAACGGGGTGTGGAAACCCCCTAGTGTGCACTGGAGGTATTGTGTTCGCCACATTGTCAGCAACTTCAACAAAGTGGAGAGAAGTGCAGGGATGAAGAAGATGGCCTCCAGAGCAGCTTGCGCATCACAGCCCCGTAAGTTTGATATATGCATGGCAGAGTTGCAGAGTGCTAGTGCCACTGCCCCTGATTTCTTTGACACTATACCGAAGGAGCAGTGGACATTCGCACATGATGGTGGGCACCGATTCGGCATGATGACTACGAATTTGAGTGAGAGTTACAATGCAGTTTTGCTCGGTGCTAGAAACTTGCCTATTGCTGCTTTGGTAGAGAAAACGTTTTACAATTGTGTGAAGTACTTCGACACACGAAGGGGTCAAGCATCGGCAGCTGTGGCTAGAGGAGATGTATATGTTGGTTGGGCGATGGAGAAAATGCAGAGATGGAGACAGTCGGCCAACGCTCACCATATTACCAGATTTGATGGGCCTAGAAAGTTATTCGAAATCACCACTGCCACCAGATCCACCCCTTATGGGTTCAAGGGTGGCAATCGACACACTGTTAAGCTAAGAGAGGGGCACTGTACTTGCCAGAAATGGCAGACTTACAGGATTCCATGCTCACACGCTTGTGCAGCAGCTGCTTTCATACACATGGACAGTACATCTCTTATGGGGTCGTGGTACACTTGGCAGAAGCAGCTCAATGTGTACGGTCGACTCTTTGTCCCATTCGGGGATCAGCACTCGTGGCCTCCATCAGACTTTCCCATCATTCTTCCTGACCCATCTCGTGTGCGAGGAAAGGGAAGACCAAGATCAACCCGTATTCGTAATGAGATGGATTTGAAGGAGCCAAAGAAAAAGACTAGATGCATAGTAGGTGTGCGCAAGAGGGTCATAACAAGAGGAAATGTCCTAGTAGTAGTTCTACTTAGTGTTTGTTGTGTTGTACTATTAGATTACGTTTGTACTTGAATTTTTGTTATTAATGCAATGTTTCTTATGTTTTGAAAAATTGCATATTCTTTTCTAAGATACGAGCTTTTGATATGGTTGAATCTCTGTTATTTAATATTTAGTTACACATGGATCCCGGTCCACCCCGTGGTTCCATACTTCGACATCAGCGTCATCATAGGTCTACATCTATTTGGGATGGGAACGAGTATCAGGTATTACACTGTCGCCGCTTCGAGGCTAGTGTACGACGTGGCGGACATGTACGTTACGATGAGAGGATGCGCCCCTATTTGGAGGCTTCTGGATTCATCGGGATGGCTAGTCTGGAGTTCATCTCCTTGGACTGGCATCTGATCACTGCACTGGTAGAGAGATGGCCGAGAGACCCATACTTTTCACATGCCGACAGGAGAGATGACCGTCACATTGGAGGATGTTGCTCTGCTTACCGGCCTACCTATAGACGGACTACCAGTCATGGGTACCACGATCAGAGATTGGGGAGCGTTGTGCGACGACCTCCTAGGCGCTAGGCCGGCCGATCTAGGACGTCATAGTAGGATCAAGCTCAGTTGGCTGGGTTCTACTTTTGGACAGTTACCTGAGCATGCAGATGAGGTGACTGTCATGAGGCACACCCGTGCTTACATACTGATGTTACTGGGTGGGACCATTTTTGTTGATCGGTCGGGGAACCAGGTCCATCTGATGTTCTTGCCACTTTTGGAGGATTTCGACCAGGCCGGACAGTATAGCTGGGGATCTGCATGTCTGGCATGGTTGTACAGACAGTTGTGTCTAGCGTGTGATGCTGGGGACAGTGGCATCGCCGGGCGCTGGTCATCCTACAGATTTGGGCGTGGGAGAGATTTCCTTATATAGCTCCCATCCGTCGACATGCCCATCATGCTGGCCCACTTCCTTTACTTCCGCTTGCACATCGCTGGCATGTCGACTTCGATGTGACCGGACACGCCACACATGTGCTCACTCACTACAGAGAGGCATTTGACAGGCAGACACCGCATCAGGTGAGTCTTTTTTTTGTATGTTGCATTGGTTTTCTTTACACGAACATTATGTCTTTAACTTTTAATGTCTATTATTTCAGATTGTCTGGGAGCCCTACACGGATGAGGTGTTACAGTCTCTTCCTCCGTATTGCTTGGTTGGTCTCCACATTGCACGAGCTCGGGTGCCACTTATCTGCTTTCATATAGTGGAGTTGCATCTCCCGGATCGTGTGATGCGACAGTTTGGCGGGAGGCAGTTTCCACCGGATGATCCTAGGACAGACGGGGATGATGCACGGGTTGATCTGCACAGCATCAACTTGAGAGGCCGCACCGAATGGAACTGGCAAACTCACCATTCAGAGTACATTGCCCTGTGGAACCTGCGTGCTGAGAGAGTGGTCGATCTACAGTTGGATGATCCTGGTCCTGCGTACGAAGAGTGGTACGGGCGCAACACGAGGAGATACATTGGTCGTACGGGAGCTCTATTGGGATATATGGTGAGTAAAACTGATTATACTTGTTTTAATTTAGTCTTATGACATATTATTTTGTTATATTCATATTTTGAATTGTGGTGTAGGGGGAGACCACAAATGAGGTCATCGGCATGCTAGAGGAAATGCGTGTCGATGATGCTCTCACTAGTCTACGGTTGATGAGAGACGAGTACAACAACACGTACTACGTCCTTCCACGGCCACAGCATGTCCCAGTAGCTGCCCCAGACGAGGAAGATGCTGATGCCGCTGCGGATCAGGGTAGGAGACAAGGGCGTGGTCGTCGTCCTCGTGGTCGAGGTAGAGGAAGAGGACGTGCACGTGGTGAAGCTCCTGAGGCAGTAGATCATTAGGAGGCGTTCGACATCGCCGGTAGTCAGACACTATCTCAGATCGTGGATCCTACGCTGCAGGTCGACACTACTGGATTTGCATATTTTGGGAGCAGCTCAGGCTTTCCCGGGGCGTCATCCTCCGGTGCTGGGACGAGCATGGACATCACGACGCCGGCTGCAGACCTTGCATTAGCTTCTACATCTACTCCTGGAGCACCACTTAGGGATAGAGATTCCCGAGATTGTCATGCTGTAGGGGATCTAAGTGGTCGTGACCTTGATCCTACTCTTGCATCAGCAGTTGAGGATCCTACACCTAGAGTGACTAGGACGTATGTACGACGTAGTAGACGTTGATGATGTAGGTTGTTACACTTTGTAAACAACTTGATTTTGAGATTGTATTACTTTCTATCTTATAAACTATTACATTTGCTTCGCATTTTGATTTCTTATGTTTCTGTGACGTTACAAATGATTTGAATTTGTTCTGAGCAAAGTGAATGTGGGAGAGATATTAATATGTACAGGTTGTTTGTTATGACTTTGTGGTGTTACAGCCCTTGGAAGATGTTGCAAGTGGATGTGTTGTTGAATTGTGGTGTTCCAACACTTAAAAATTGCCTAAGTGCTGAAGAGACGATTTCATACTTATTTCAGTAGAAATCGTCTCTTGAAGAGACGATTTCATGTGTGATAGGCCGCGGCTTAAATGACAAGGGAGAAGTCGTCTTTACAAAAGACGATTTCTAGAAATCGTCGGTTCAAGGACGATTTCCCTCTTCCGATTCCATGCCAAATCAGCGCCAAAGTGGCGGGGGAAATGTAGAAATCGTCTCTTCAAGAGACGATTATTCTTTGATAATTAATGAAGAGACGATTTCACCGGGAATGTTATTTAGGAATTAGTTTGGGACAGACGCTAATACGGGAACAAGTTTCTTCCAACAGTGTTATTTCAGAATTTTCCACGTGCAGAAGATCCGAACGAACCCGTCTAAGAGTGACCTCCACTGTAGGAAGCTTTCCGAGGCCATACGCGGCTCCCCAGAACAGAGCAATAGAGAAGTGACGGGGTAGGAAGGGCGGCAATGAAGAGTGCATCACAGAGGTTCTTTATCCCGTAGTAGTTCGCTTTGATGATTCAAGACCTCTTTCTTCTATTTTGTGGGAGCTTCTCGCTCACGAACTAGCTGACGGGGCCGTGGGGGGGATTGAGCATGGAGCTTCAAATTAAGTTAGCACAAGCAGTTAATGTCCTCAACCACGACTCAGAGTCGTGCAACCGACTGGCCGCCAACCAGTGGCTGATTCAATTTCAGCAAAACGAAGCTGCCTGGGAAGTCGCATGCTCTATTCTCACCTCCGACCAACTTCGCCAGCATTGCCAGCCCCTCTTCTCTGGCTATGAAATTGAATTTTTCGCTGCTCAGATTCTCAAGCGCAAGGCTCGTCCCCCAATATCTGTTCCATACTCTTTACATAGTCTTATTGTTGTTCTCGAAAATTATCGTTGAGAACTTCTGTTTTCATTTTTAGTTCTTGTCACAGCTATCTCATTAACATTGTGCGTGGAGTGAGGTTACATGAGGCGAGGTTAAGCGTGGACAGAAATGTTAATAATGTAACTCAATGCTGGAACTTCCAGTCATAGCATCAGGTTGCTAAGGCTGAGTCAGATCATATTTAATTGGATATTATAAATAGGGCTCAAATTCGAAACAAGTGCAATGAGATAAATAGTCTTTTGTCGTTTCTTATGATTAATTGATTCACTATGGACTTTTAGAATGCCACACAGACTTGATAGTTGATATTAACCAGAATAGTTCTGTATGTAAACCTTATGTGATGGCGAAACCGAGAAGATCTTTGAAAGCTGCGTACTCAACAGCCATATCCATCCCGTGGAACTTCTCTAAGGTTAATATACTTAGAAGTTTGAGACCAATCACCGGTAGCTCGACTGGGAGCAGAGTAGATCACAAGTCCTAGACACCTCACTACCCAAGAAATACCAAAAAGGAACTTAGCAGTTCGAGGAAATGTCAGCTGCCTACTTTGTTCTTATTGGAGCGATATAGGATCTTCCTTGAACTTTTAATCAACGGTGTGCTGGATTAAACTTATACGTAAATTGATGTTCCACATTTAATGAAACATCTTCTATGTGAACCTGCACTGCTTGCTGTCTAGGCTTGAGATTTCTATCCGAATTTGTAACTGTAATCATGAGCATGCCCATGGCTCCTTCTAGATTATCTTTGGCAATCCCCGTATTATCTTTTGGAAGGATCTTACATGCCCAACTTTTGATATTTTGTGAATGGATATGATTAATTTTCGCTTGTGCACTGCCTATATTTTATTTTGATTTATCGGGGCTGGGGGGATTCAAACCCTGGATCAACCCGGGGGTACTTTGCCTGTATAAACTCTTTGCCTGTCCACTGCCTATATTTTATTTTGATTTATCGGGGCTGGGGGGATTCAAACCCTGGACCAACCCGGGGGTACTTTGCCTGTATAAACTCTTTAGCTCCGTCCTACAACCAGTAGCTGCAAAAGTCGAAGATCTGAGACGAGTCTGCAATACTGTCTCTCCTTTAGTATACTACACCGAGATAGATTGTTACTTTTGTCTCTTCATTCCTTTCAATAGTTTTGATTCAATCTTAACTAACATCTACCTGTTCCACTATCTGCTCATAGCAGGGAGATAGAGATGGGAGTATGTGTTAAGGTGAATCTGGTAGCAACTTTTTCAACTGAATGCACCAAACTTGCTGTATAGAACGAAGTAAGTTTCTAGTGAAACTGTAAAAGCTCGATTTTGACGATGAGTGACATTGGTCCCTAAATGATCCCATTGAAGAAGGGGCAGCTCCATTCTGCTGTAACCCTTTAACAATTTAACGAAATGTGTAGTCACTTCTGTAAACAATTTTTTAGTAAGCACTGGCATTTCACAAAATTACCGAAAAGAAGTAAAGACAAAAAAATTTGAAACATTATATGGTTATGCGTGAAGAGTAAAAGTTATCCATTTCTATCCAGCATAAGGGAGCCATAAAGAGCACCATTTCTATGTGGATAGCTATTTCTTGGAGAGATGAAGCGAGAGAGGGAGCAAGGGCGGAGCCAGAAATTATAGTCGAGGGGGGCATGGACAAAATTATAAAAAGGTAGAGGGGTCTTTTATTAAAAATTTCCAAATTTTTTTTACACTATAATTTTGTGTATTTAGGGGGGGTGTGCTGTACCCCCCATCCCCCCTCTCCCTCCGCAACTGAGAGGGAGGGATCAGATAAAGCTTTCATTGGCTAAATCTTAACTGTGTCAGACTGACATGGAGTATCCTTGCAGGGTTTGTTAATTTTCATGGTTTAACAGAAGGATGTGTTTTACTTAAGGTTTTCAGTTCGTTATTGTTGATGCTTTTCTTCTTACATATGAACTAAATTAAAAGTTGTCATTCCAGATCCACAATGAGGGATATAATTTGCAGTCGGCAGCTAAAGAGGCTTTGTTAAATGCCCTTTTGTTGGCAGCTAAGAGATTCAGTTCAGGGCCACCACAGGTAGATGAGGTTCAACAATGTGACACATCATGTCATAATGTTGTCATAAGCTTGCCTTGTTTTTGAACTTTCTCTTTTGTTCTTCAACTAGTAACTATGATGAAATGTTCTTTACTTTTTGTGGGTTTATCTTTTCTCCAGTTATTGACCCAGATATGTCTGGCTCTTTCCGCACTTGTACTTCGTGCCTTGGAACACAAGAAGCCTGTTGAACAGCTATTTTACAGTCTTCAAAATTTGGGTAGCGTAGAGAATGGAAACACAGCGGTGTTAGAGATGTTGACTGTTTTACCAGAGGAAATTGTCGACGGACCAGAAAGCTGACAGTCATATAATTTTGCCCGAAAATGCCAATATGCTCAAGAGGTACTGTTGCAACTTGTCGTCTGTTTTTTCTCTCCATGATCATCAGTTGTTTCCTGAATCATCTTTTACATGCAGCTTCTCTCGCATACTGCCATGGTTCTCAAGTTCTTGCAGCAACAGTCTGAGGAAATGCTCGATGATGTAAATCAGCTGGATGAAAAGAACAGAAAAATATTGCGCTGTTTACTTAGTTGGGTAAGACCAGTTTCAAAATGTTGGTGTAGTGTGTTGATACGCTTGTTAGTGATCATCTATACTATTTTTTCGTGCTTCCTATTCAAGCAAATTTTTAGTTTAGAGTTCTTTTGATTCAACCATAGCTTCTGTTGTATAGCTGGGGTGCCCTTAGTTCCTCTTAGTGAGGCAACTACTTCGAAGCTTAACTACTTCTGTAATATGGCTACTTTCAGGTGCGGGCTGGATGTTTCTGTGAATTACCACCAGGCTCCCTACCTTCACATCCGCTGCTTAATTTTGTCTTTAATTGCCTACAGGTATGTCTCATCATCAGGTGTTTCTATTTTCCTGTTTGTGTTCTTTATCATCATTAACAGCCAATATCAGGTTTCATCTTCCTTTGAGCTGGCTATTGAAGTTCTTGTGGAGCTTGTTAGTCGTCACGAGGTAGGCAACTTTACTATTTGTACTCTCCCCCGTTCAAAATATTAGTTGTTTTTGAGATGAATCTGGACTAGGGTATTAGGTTTATGAAATTTTGTTAATGTTTCTTCAGTCAATATCTGGGCTGAAGGCATAAATATGCAAGGTCCCATTCTCATGCTAGCTTGTAAAAAGCTAGCGTCAGCTTTCAGCTAACTTTATCTATTTGGATCACTCACATCCCTTTGCTGAAAATCCCTTTGTTGGTCTGGGTTGCTGGGGTTATCTTTTGGTTTTGTATTGATGTTTTGCCGCAGTTTTGGAGCAATTCTGTACTTGCTGGTGTCCTTTTTATTAAATATATGCGTATTTCCATCAGTTATAAGTTTCTCTCACATCAATTGGCTTATCACTTTTTCTCACGCATCCTTTTGCTTCCGCTCTCAGCGAAGCCTAAAATTGCACGCTATAAGGTTGGCAAGAGTAAATTTGAAAGTGAATAAAGCCATTAAGAAGCTTGGGGGTTTGTCACACTAGTATGTGCTAACTCTTCGCTGGAAAATCAGTATAACTATTGCTAATAATTTTATCTGTTTGCCGTTGCAGTTTTATATTTAGGAATTATCGGTTTAGATAAATATTCTTTGATACTATATGATTCTTAGCGCTTTAATGTTTTTTACGATTGATTATAAGATACGATTTGTAGAATGTTTGTATGCTGTGTTCTGATTATTGTTTCTATTGTGTTGCCAGCACATAATGGTTCTTTTTCTTTTCTAGTCTATAATGCGGGTGGATGAGTAGGTATTTGATCAAGTTCTTACATCCTTAAACTCTCCAAGTCTAAGGCATTCCAACCTCTGGTCAAGTGATTCTATCAAATAAATGACGTAACTGTGTGCTTTTGAACTGTAATGAATCAATAGCACTCATCTTGCCTTCTTGTCAAGTTTATGGTATAGTTTTTTCATACTGTTTATGTGACATTATGACGAGATATCGAACTATTCAAGAATATAGTATATATTAAGAGTAGCTAGTATATTGATGATCGAGAAACAATTAACAGTAGGGGTTACTGTTGATAGAAAAAGAAACAAAGGGAAACCCCAGTCTATTCCTTGTAGTGGACCTTCCTAAATGAACTCTCTGTGCCTCCCCCTATCCCACCTTTCACCTTTTATTTAATTCTGCAAGCAGTCTCCAGTTCTTTATCCTTAGTAACTAACTGGTACAGTTACTTGCATAGGTATTTGTAGTTTGCTGAGTATTTTATTCATTGTTTGATGATCTGAAATGAGATATACAACCCTATATATTTATGGGCACCTATGGAAGGGTCTAGATATGGAAGGGTTTAGATAACCTAAGGGAAGAGACACTTTGGAAGTGTCTTTCTAGGAAATATGAATAACTGAACAGGTGCAATTAATTACATGCTGGACAGACATGAGAACTTAATTAATTACAAAAATAATAAATGCACTATTTGCTAGACTAATGGTGTCTGTTCAACACTCCCACTCTAGCTGGGTTTGTAAATGTCTTTCATGCCCAACTTGAAGATAAAATATGAAATCTGGGACTATGTAGAGGTTTAGTAAACACATATGCAATCTGCTCTTCAGAGGGGATATAGCTTAGATCAATTTGGTCTCCTTCAATCTTCTCCTTGATGAAGTGTCGGTCAATCTTAATGTGTTTGGTTCGATCGTGGTGGACAGGATTGTGGGCCATGCTGATTGTAGACTTGTTATCACATCTCAACCCCATGGGATTTTTCCATTTGATTCGTAAATCACATAGAATAATTCTGATTCAAAGAAGCTCACATAGACCATTTGCAAGAGCTCTCAGCTCAGATTATGCTGAGGATCGAGCCATAACAATATGTTTTTTTTGCTTTTCCATGTCACTAGATTTCCTATCAGGAACACGCAGAACCCTGTAGTGGACCGTTGATCAGTCAGAGAGCCACCATAATCAGCATCAGTGAAGGCTTGAATTGTTAGCTGTTCCCCCTTTTTTGAACAAAATCCCTTGGCCTGCAGTCCCCTTTAAGTAGTGTAGAATCCTATAGGCAACTTCTAGATGCGGTTTTCTTGGGTCATGCATGAACTGATTTAGGACTCTTACCACATAAGAAATATCAGGTCTAGTATAGGAAAAATATATCAACTTGCCACACAAATGCTGATACATGGATGAATCAACCTTAGGCTCATCGTGCACTGCTCAGCTTATGAATGGGATCCTTCGGTGAAGTAGCTGGTCGACACCACTCTTGCCTGTCTGACTTAGAAGGTCTATGATATATTTTTGTTGACTGATAAAGATGCTTTGAGATGAACGGGAAATTTCAATTCCAAGAAAATATTTGGGAGAGCCAGAGACTTCATCTCAAATTTTGATTTGAGCTGCTTTTCTAGACGTCTCTCTGTTGAATCATTACCAGTAACAATAATGTCATCAACGTAGACAAGTAGGATAGTGAGTCCCCTTGGGCGAGAATGTTGGAAAAAGAATGAATGATCGCCCTGACTTTGTCTATAACCAGCAGCTCGAACAACTTTGGTAAATCGATCAAACCAAGCTCAAGGGGAATGTTTGAGGCCATAGAGGGCCTTTTTCAATCGGCATACTTTGGTAGAGGTAGACTCACCATTAAAGCCTGGAGGGATTCACATATAGATCTCATCATGTAAGTCACCGTGGAGAAAGGCATTCTTGACGTCAAACTATAATAGAGATCAATCAAGATGAGATCTTGAATAGGAAGCACGAAAAATAGTGTAGATGATCACTAACAAGCTCGTATCAACACCTACAATCAAGATGAGATGCCAAGGACAATAGGATGCGAACGGTGTTGAGCTTAGCCACAAGAGTGAATGTGTCTTGATAATCAATCCCGTAAGTCTGAGTGTACCCTTTAGCCGCAAATTGAGCTTTGTGCCGCTCTAGAGATCCAACAGCATTGTATTAACAGTAAAGATCCACCTGCAATCAACAACATGCTTTCTAGGTGGTTTTGTTACGACAACCCATGTATGATTCTTTTCAAGAACTCTGATTTCCTCTTGCATAGCATCCCATCACCCTTTCTTGTCCAATGCTTCAGAAATAGATTTGGGAATTTGGATTTCATTCAAGCTTTGAACAAATAGGGCATGAGATGGAGAAAAATTATTAAAACTTACAAAATTAGCCAAAGGATAGAGAGGGGTTTTTGTGCATTGTTGTACATCTTTTCGTAAAGCAATCAAAGAGAGGTTTCCTTAAGGAGAGGATCAATACCTTGGTTGAACAATTGATCCTGCATCAGCCATGGTGTGGATTTGTACTGCCTTGAAAATACCTTTGTTATTGGAAGGTCAGGGGAAAGATTTGTGGCGGAAGATTCAGTTCTTGGCGAGATAGCCGATTGGTCTTGTGGTGGATTAGAGAATGGGGAAAATGGTGGTGAATCTGGTGGTGGTTGAGTGCGTGGTAGATTAGGCAGTGGTGAGGATGGCTGTGATTCTAGTGATGGTTGTGTATCTAGTGGTGGTGGTGATAAAGTTTGTTGTGATAGAGGAGTGATGGTGTAGGTGGGAAGAGGATGCTGTTTTTCTTCAGTGTGGGAGGAAGAATGAGGTGGAGAAGAGGTAGGGTTAGGGTAAAAAGGTTCTGATTCATGAAAAGTAACATTAAAAGTTATGACTCTTCTTTGTAGTGGGATTGTAGCATTTTCATCCTTTCTAAGTAGGAGAATATCCCAGAAAGATGCATTTGGTAGAGCGTGGATCCAATTTTCCTCTATGAGGTGTGGGAATATGAACAAAAGCGGTGCACCCAAAACCCATAGGTCAAGGTCATAAGAGATTTTGAGAAGAGGAAATTGACGAAGGCACTCAAGTGGGGATTTATTTTGGAGAATGCGAGTGGGCAGTTTGTTGATAAGATGACATGCTGTTAGTGTAGCTTCACCCCAATAGTGTTTAGGAGCATTTGATTGGAAGAGAAACATGATTCATTTCAAGCAGATGCCGATTTTTTCTTTCAGTAGTACCATTTTGTTGTGGAGTGCATGGGCAGGAGGATTCATGAATGATACCTTTGGAGAGAAAGAAAGAGTTCACAGTTTGGTTGAAATAATTAGTAGCATTATCAGTGTGAAAACGTTTTATAGTGGTGGAAAATTGGGTGTGAATCATGTTGCAGAATGTGGAAATAATTGAGCTCATGTCACTTTTGCTTTTCATGAGAAAGACCCACATAAAGCGAGTACAATCATCAATAAATGTAATATACCATCGAGCTCCTGAAATATTAGCGGTTGGAGAAGGCCCCCAAACATCACTGTGAATGAGATCAAAGGGAGAACTACTCATGGTATTACTTTGAGGGAAAGACACACGAGAGTGTTTAGCAAATTCACACACATCACATTAAAATTTGAAATATCAATACTGCTAAAGAGGTGTGGGAACATGATTTTAAGACATGAAAGGAAGGATGACCGACGCGCTTATGATTAAGCCAGATAATATTGGTGCTAGTAGTGGTAGAAGCAAGGGCTTTGAGAGAGGAACTCAAGGCAGTAGGTATATCAAGGTAGTATAGTCCACCTCGCTGCTTAGCAGTTCCAATTAATCCTCCTGTTTGTAGATCCAACAGGATACACCATGAAGGAAAGAAAAGAGCAACACATTTAAGGTCAGTAGTTAGTTTATGGATAGATGCAAGGGTCATGGCAAGTTTTGGAACATATAAGATATTTTTCAGATGCAGTTGATTAGAAAGTATGATGTTGCCGTGTCCAAAAACACGTGCAGACGTGCGATTAGCAGTGGTGGCGTTGTCATTAGTGGAACAAGGATGATAATGTGTAAGTAAAGATGAGCAAGAGGTCATATGTGAGGTAGCACCTAAATCCAAGATCCAATTTGAATGTGGAGTATGTCTTGAAGCATTAAGACACAAATTTGTGGAGAGTTTACCTTGCAGAGCTAGAGAGCTATGACCAGAATCATTAGGGTTTCGATGAGATTGCAGCATTGCCCTAAGTTGTTGTATTTCTTCTTGAGATAATGATGAGGGTGCAACAGAGTTGCCATATGTAGAAGAGGCAAAATTCACATGTCCATAGTTTGAAGTAGCTTCCTTTGACATGATTTAATCCTTAGTGGAGAGACTCACATTGGATTAATAAATAGGGGCGGCGACACCTGGAAGATAGAGTTGGTGCAGGAGGATTGGAGATGCACCAAGGAGAGAAGTGATTTGAAAGCACCACAGGAGAAAGAAACACTAAAGTAGTGCGAAGATACCTAGAAAAAAATGTTGGTTAGTGCTGGAATCGTAACCAGAAATTGAAGAGGAGGTTGTGGTGTTAAGTGTTAAGAGTTGAAGAAGCTGGCAGCAGCCAGAGAGAGGAGAGGAGAGATTTAGGCTCTGATACCATGTAGTTTGCTGGGTATTTTTTAATTGTTTGATGATCCGTGATAGGAAAAGGTTTGGCCAGGTCTATGTACGGCGCAAGTAATAAAGGCTAGTATATAGTATTAGTAGGAATATGGTAGTAGTTAGTTGAGGGATTAGTTAGGAGATGTTAACGGTCATATATACTCTTGGTTGGTCTACTTAAGGAGGGAGGATAGTCATTGTTAGGTAGGTGTTGTAATGTTATGTTGGCCTTAAGTGATTAAGGAGTATTCAAGGGGATTAGTTCTCTGATTGCCTATCAATCTGAAATGACATATATAGCCCTATATTTATAGGCACCTATGGAAGGGTCTAGATAACCTAAGGGAAGAGACACTTTGGAAGTGTCTGTCTAGGAAATATGAATAACTAAACAGGTGCAATTAATTACATGCTTGACAGACATGAGAACTTAATTAATTACAGAAATAACAAATGCACTATATCCTAGACTAATGGTGCCTGTTCAACAGTATTTAGTTAACTCCCTAGTGCTTTGTTGAAACAACTTGTATGGACACACACTTGAGCATTTTTCTTTTCCCTCACAAACCAACCTTCAGGTTTCACACAATTTCACTATACTGAGGAGTACAATGTTTTGTAAATGTCTATCTTATGATGGGATACCCTTGGCATTAGGTAGGTATTAGGTCTGGCAGGGGTCGCTGTGGCAGATGCCTTATTTTGATGTCATCAATAAAATCAATTTTCACCTACCCTGTTTTATAACTTCATAGGCATTCTCTGTGTTATCTGCTCTAGACCTGGCAATTTGGGTCAATGGGTCGGGTTGGTATCAACCCTAACCCAACCCATGTGGAATATCATCAACTCAACCCAACCCAAACCATAAGGCTCGTTCACGAGCTAGATTATGAGGGGCCAAAGCTACCTCAACTAGCGTTTTGTATTTTAAAACAGTGTGAGGAGTGTAAATAAATGGTAGATTAAAAAATCTACTGTACTATTTTTGAGAACGGACCCTAAATGGATGGGTTAGAAAATCGTGACCCTAACCCAACCCGTTTAAAATCCTTCAACCCTAACCAACCCATTTTTTAAGCATACAACAATTTAGATGGATTAGGAGTAGAAATTAATAAAAAAATCCAAAAAAATCCAAAAACATCCAGTGCTAGCTGCACACTATTAGGATGAAATAAAAGGAAGAGAAGTAATCTTGACTTGATCCAAACTTAAAACTATCCAACTTATTTCCAAGTTCGAAAGTATCAATTTCCCATTTAAGAATAGAATAATTTAAACACAAATTTAAAATCAATCTGAGCCTAAATCTAACCACTGTTAGGGAGGAATCCTATCTAGATATGCACATGATCCTAGTACCCTTAATAAAATGGGGAACGAAAATAAAAATCTTAATTATGCATTAGAGAAATATACTAAAGATAAATCTTCTAAAGTTAGAAATAGTTTATAAATTGACAGCTTAAAATAGATGAGTCAATAATCAGACCCTCAAGACCTACCCGCAAAAGTATGGGTTGGGTCAAAATTGCCAGGTCTATGCTCTAATCAGCTTCTTATCTTATAGTGAATACCATTTGTTATGGCGTGCCATCTGCTGTAATATATCACTGTTAAAGGAACATTAGAGAATTTTAGGTCTCACCCTACCAGCGTGAATTGTACTTCTAAATTAATGTATATATTTCTCTGAATATATCTTTTAGAAATAATAGAATTGCTTACCCTCTGAAGATCATTTAGGTTAAATGTATGATTTTCTTATAGAAAGAAGTGTATGGGTTGTTGTTTACCATATTGACCCCTTAATCTGTTCCTCTTCTTTATTGATCATATTTGGAGCCGGTTGGCTTCTCTTTGATCAGGAAAGACTCAATGTCTCATTCTATGTGGAGCTTTTGCAAATCTTTCATTTTTCTAAATAGAGTAATCTATACTTTGGGAATTAATGAGGGATGGTTCTTCCTATCTCCAGTGATCAATAGTTATACTCATTCTTAATCTTTGTGTCTGCTGAAGTGAAATGTGTTTCATCAGTATGGTTTTTTATGAAGTAATGTAAGATATCTGTGCTTGTATTCTCTAGGAGATATTGCAGGTTTTGTTGTCTAGAATACACATCTTGAAAGATGCTCTGCTTGTGCCAGCTCTTACTAATGGGGATGAGAAGGTAATCAGTGGGCTGGCTTGTTTGATGTCAGAAACTGGTCAGGCTGTAAGTATCCTGTCCTTTGATAGCTTTGTTTGTTTATTTCCAGAGACCAATCATGGACGTGTATTGGTACATATTACCTCTGAAAGTTATATTATTGATCGTGTCGATTTTACTATCTTTTAGGCCCCATCACTCATAGTTGAAGCTAGCCCTGAGGCACTGGTATTAGCAGATGCATTGTTGAGGTGGAAGTCTATCCCTCTGACTGTATTTACTTTTATTTTTAGTGATTATTGGTTCTTATCCGGTTTTTGTGGATTGTGGCCGTGATATCCAATTGATATCAGCATTTTAAATTGGCCAGATAACTTTCATTTTGTTCACTTAATTGGTGTATTAACGAGCTTGTTAAAGGGTAACCTTGTTATTAGGATGGCTTTGCACCTGTTTGATTGGCTGTTAAGTTTTTTTTTTTTTTGGGTACTTTCTTACTTATAAAAAAAGATATGATCATAATGAACATAATCCTTATTTTTGTCACCTTTATTCACCTATTCCATTACCATCAGCCCCATTAGCCTTCTCCACATTACCATCTTGTACCAGCCTCCATGGATCTCTCTCTCTCTCTCCTCCCCCCCCCCCCCCCCCCCCCCCCCCCCCCCCCTTGCTCTACTGTTTTCCTTTACCCCTGGACATTTTGTATTCCTTTATAGTTGCAAACATGTTCCTTTCTCTTGCCATCTTGCAGCCTCAGTTAGACACAAGGCTCATATGGGCCCTAGAGCTAAGGCAATTGGTTCAAGGGAAAGGTGCAAGCCTTGCACATGAAAGGAGCACATTTTTGTAGAAATTCTAGTGACTTAGTTTTAGTTGATGTCCTAGTTATAAGTTAGCCGTGGACCCACTGATTGTTCTACTTTGGTGTTGGTTGCTGATTTAGACATACCTGTTCAGTTGTTTTGAATTTTGGACTTTAATCAGTCTTAGTGGTTTTTTCTTATATGTCTGATCTGTTTCGTGTATTTAACATGTGTTGGTCTGTTATTTGCTCACATTATTGCAAATGTCCTAGATTAATTATCGTACAGACCCATCTCAGATAAATGCTCGACTTCTAGGCATATCAATGTCTTCTCAACCTAGCCGATCACAGACAGTATTAATCGAGCCTTTTTGGTTTTTAAGAAGTTTAATTATTTGTTCTATTTCTCATGTAATTTAGTATTCTTGAGATTTACTTTTACTCTGATTGGCTGGTATTGAACTCCAGTTATATGACATGGGTTTTTTTTTTTAATTTTACCTGCTGGTATGTTAGATATGATTGTATATCATCTAAGAAATTTCAGCATGCTAACGGACAATAGAAGTATAGAAAAGAGAGCATTTGTTCTGAATGTCTAATAGGAATGTCCAACATCCTAGAGAAAAGACGCATAGTTTCTAGCAAAATAAACACCTAATAACTTAATACACATCAAATAAGAGTACTTTCTCCCAGAAGGAAGCTTAGAGGTAACCTGCTATTTACAGAGAGAGGAAAGGGAATAATTAATAGCTGGTAGTGACTGGCCAATAATAAGCCATTATTTTGAGCGCCCTTGGAGCTTGGATTGTTCGCATATACTTCTTAACAGGCAGTACATAGACTGTCTTGTAGAACATCTGATCAGATGAACAAAACTAGAGCTTTTTCAGGGAAGGAGGTACCACAAACATAGGATCTAATGCCGAATTGATTTAATCTAAAATCATGCATCTTATTTTAATCATTAGCGCAGCTAACATGAATATCTTTCTAGAGTTTTGTAGAACGAATTCTCCTTGATTGCGTGCAGAGTTTGTTTTTAGAATTTTTCGTTCTACTTTCCATTAGTGTTCACTCATCGCGCATCTATCTTCTCATACCTGTCCTGCATAATGTCAAGTTTTGGTCCCTAATTACTTAACAGGCCTTTTTCCAATGCAGTTGTGTGGCCTTTCCAAGTATGGATTGGGACATTGCAGATTCAACATTACACTTCTGGTATTTTTTTATAGTATTTATGATTTTATTATCTTTGGTA
Source organism: Limonium bicolor (assembly GCA_023374045.1). Classification (NCBI taxonomy): domain Eukaryota; kingdom Viridiplantae; phylum Streptophyta; class Magnoliopsida; order Caryophyllales; family Plumbaginaceae; genus Limonium; species Limonium bicolor. Next base: position 215,217,244 of record CM041778.1, on the reverse strand, counting down.
ACACTTTGAAAACACTAGCTTGATTTCCATGACATCAAAGTCTTGATATACTTTTCTTTTATAGTTTATCTATCCGTCTTCTGTGCCGTTCCTGAGATGCTAGGTAGACTGTAATCATGCAATCTTTTTTATTCTGACTAAAACATGCTCTAGTTGGGCATTAGTATCATGAAAAAGCTAGTTAGAGTAAAATAACTCTGATGTTAACTGATATAGTTTAATTCGTGATCTTTCGATAATCAAGGCTGACGACTTATCAATTGGCATAGAGGATAATAAATGTCATGCACTGCTGTTGGTTATCCTCTCAACCTGGCTTCTACAACAGATGATAATGAATGAGAAAGAGTTGAGACGTTCCCTGGAAAAGAAAAGAAACATACAAGAAAAGGAAACACAGAAGCTGAATTATCAATTTATGTTCATTTTGCTTGCTTGTGTAAGGATTAACCAGTGCATGTTCATCTTGATTGCTGGCGAACAGACTTACATGGTTTTTTTTCTTCAAAAGTTTTAGGCTTTTCATGGGAGTGGATGTAGTATATCTCTATTTGTACGTCTCCTTAATTTTAGTAAGATGATTAGTATTTTTGTTTATGGATTTTGGGTAACTAAAATGAGGTTTCGTACTTTTCTCTCGCTGCCATTATTAAGAGGTTAAAAGTGTAATCTAAATATAAATGAAAAGAAAGAAGTGTCTGGTGGCGAACAGTTGATGACCAATTGTTTTCACCAAAGGGGTTTTGAGTGCTCAAACTTCTCTTAGAGTTTTACTGATACTTAGGTCGTGTGGCTCGCTGGAAAATGTTTTACTCTCTATAGAGAAGGTTCACTTGGCATGCACCTGCAATTATCTACTTTCATAAAGTAAAAGTTAGTATCTTTAGAGCCTGTTTGGATAATTGGGTGACAGATGAATTAGAGAGAGGTAGGAAGTAAAATGATGAGAGAGAAATATAATAAGCTAGTTACTGTATTTGACATGTATGGCATATGGAGACATTAAACTACTTTTGACTTGTTGGAAGCTGAAATAACCCAACGAGCTCTTATTCGAAATAGATAGGTTGTATGTTGGTTCCTTATGTTCATTCATTCATGGGGAGGAACTGATCCTTGGTTCAAACAAGATCTTAAGTTGCATCATGCACCATAAAATTGATTTTTGTACAACTAACTCCCTCCCGAATCTGCTAACTTCCATGACCACGGAATATTCTGCCTGCGTTAAAAACCTTGAGGCTTTGTAATGCAGGTGTAGCCTCTCTAGCTATATTCTGGGCATTGATGCAAGTGAAGGAAAAGAGAAGCCACGAAGAAAATGTTTCTCCCTATTTTTTCAGCACTACTCAATGTGTTGCTTCTGCGATCCCAGGTTAGTTTTTCCCCTCTTCGTTGTTTGTGCTTACGTGCATGGGCATCTTGAAGGTGGTTGAGGTTTCTGCATTGCTAATTAGCTAAATCATAAAGAAATAGTGTCTGTGGGAGTGTGATTTATGCTTGCCCTTTTCACAAACCCTATAGCCTTGGCATCTTGTCTTTGTTCCCCAAATTCTATCATAGTTGAAAAGTTATTGATCGACTACTGGGCCTTTTGATTTATGCACATACCTGGGATCAGCCAAAATATCTTTATAGGGCTTCATTGCCAAGTGCTACAAAATAGGCATTTTAAACTATTCTGCATCAGAGAACCAGAAACATAGTGGATTAGTTTCTTGGCTTTACCCCTTCTGTGATTGAAGGAAAATCATCTTCTCTCCAAACCTTGCTGCCATTAAGTTGTCTTTCTGTTTTAAAGCCTCAAATTGTAACACCCCGGATTTTCTCACCAAATAATTAACAAATTCAATTTATTATTAAGCAGCAGAGTCGAATCCTAAACCAAGCGTTACCACCATAATCACAATTAAACGGGTGCTAAGGCTTAAAATTAACTGGATAATCAAACCATTATTACTAATAAGGTAAATACAACATCGTTAATAACAATCTCTTAAAATTGTGGGAGCCTCAAAGCTTGAACAAGATTTCGATTATAATTAACCAATCTATGTGGAGTCCTCTTCCAAACCCTAAGAACATCATTAGTACCTGTGGTAGAATTCCAAACAAACACACAAAAAGCCACCATAAAGTAAGAGAAACTGAGCAAGTTACCACATCACTCTATAAAAGCGTTTTCTCTTTTAAAGAACCAATTTTAACAATACTAACACACAACAACTGGGTTGAGAAGGGCAGAACTGAAGGTGCTGATCACACTGTCCCTTCTCAAGAGAAAGGGAAGGCAACCAGCTAGGCTTCTGATCAGCAGGACCTTACTGCAGTTGGTGAGATTTCCAAAGCTCAGCAGAACTTAGATGATGGTTTCAGACTTACATCGCTTCAAAGAAAGCTAGAAGGAAAGTCTTTGGACAGCGCAGCTCTTCTAAAAATCCAAAGCTCTCAGAGAAAATAATCTCCACCATTGTGGAACATCCTGAGGTTTTATCCAGCAGCTCAGATGAAGATCATAAGAGTGAAAGTGATTGCGAATCAAACCAAGGTAGTCAATATGATGATGATCCAAATAGCGAGCAGGAATACTAGGGCCCAAACCACCCAAATAAGCATGATGTGGTCAGGAGATGGATAAAGGAGAATGGTCTGACTTTTGGAGCTGTTTTGGAGACCAAAGTTGCTAGGAATAACCTACAAAACATTGAGAGACTTTGTTTTGGAAGAGGAAAACTCACTCAAACATAGACCATGTTGAGAAGGCTGGTATTATTTTGTTTTGGATGACTTAGAATGGGAAGTACAACCTATCTTTTTTACAGAACAATTGATCTGCTGTGAAGCTGTCTCCGAAGCTAATGGCAGCACTCTTGCTGTCACTTTTGTTTATGCAGCAAATGACCACTTACAGAGAAGTAGATTATGGCAAGATCTTGAGCTTATTAGCACCACCATGTCTAAACCGTGGACCCTCCTTGGAGATTTCAACGTTATCTACGGGAGAGAAGAACGAGAGGGAGGCAGTGGTGCTCTAGGAAATGATATCCTTGAGTTCAGAAATTTCCTGCACAATACCAGCTTGGAAGATCTGAAGTATATGGGATATTTCTTTACTTGGTGGAATAAAAACGAGAGAGGAAAGACAATCTGGTCTAAGCTGGATAGAGTCCTGGTCAATGGAGTGTGGACAACCACGTTTGGTAATTCTTTTGCGCAATTCTTACATCCAAATATCTCTGACAATTGCCTTTCCATTGTTAAAGTATAGGAGAGTATTAATTTTGGCCCAAAACCATTTAAATACCGCAAGATGTGGAGTACTCATACAAATTTAAACAGTTGGTTAGGGCAGTTTGGGATAAAACCTCACCAAGGGTCCCTTATGACCCAAGTTTGTGGCAAGTTGAAGGAGTTAAAGAACATCTTCAGACAGTTGAATCTGAAGCAATTCTCTGACATTAGCGGAAGAGTAGAGGAGGCTCAGAAAGATCTGGACGACATTCAAGAGAAACTACAATCTGACCTCTTCAATGATAACCTAATCAGAAGTGAGAAGATCGCTGCTTGTAAGCTCAAGCAACTCTACTGTGCTGAGGACAGTTTCCTTAAACAGAAAAGTCATTGCAGCTGGCTCAAATCAGCGGATAGAAATAATAAGTATTTCCATGCTGTCATCAAAAGAAGGCATGCTAGAAATTCTATTATTTCTATTCTAGGAAGGGATGGGCAACTCAAAAGCAAGCCAGAGGATATCTCCACTGAACTTGTTTCTTATTTCCAAAACCTATTGGGCACTTCTTCTGACTGCCTGAAGCTAGACCATGATGTGGTGAATCAAGGGGCTCTTATTTTTGATGAAGATATATCTGGCCTTTGCAGTGAGGTAGGGAATGAGGAAATAAAGAGGACTCTCTTCTCTATTCCTGATTTCAAGGCTCCTGGTCCTGATGGATACAACAACGCTTATTTTAAAGACACTTGGGATATTTTCAGTCCACTTATTTCTAAGGCGATCAAAGAGTTCTTTAACACGGGTTTTCTGTGGAAAAGCATTAATTGCACAACTATCACTCTCGTTCCCAAAAAGGACAATCCCAGCAGACCTAATGACTATAGACCTATCTTGTGTTGTAATGTGGTCTATAAGATTATCAGCAAGATTTTGGCCAATAGGCTTCAGCAGATTTTGGAAACCTTCATAAGCCCAAACCAAGCTGCTTTTGTCAAAGGAAGGTCCATCTCCCACAATGTTTTGCTGTGTCACGAGCTTATCAAGGGTTACAAAAGAAATAAAGTATCCCCCAGGTGTATGCTTAAAATCGACCTCCAAAAGGCTTTTGATAGTATGAGCTGGGATTTCATCCAAGATCTTTTAGCTCTCAATTTCCCTCCTATCTTTGTTGAATGGCTCATGGAATGTATTACCACTCCTAGTTTCTCAGTAGTTGTTAATGGCAGCCTAAAGGGGTTCTTCCAGGGGAAAAGAGGCTTCGGCAAGGGGATCCTATCTCTCCCTATTTTTTGTGCTTTGTATGGAGTACCTCAGCAAACTTCTTATCGGCCTGGAGACTGAAAAGGCTTCTATTACCATCCGTTGTGCAGAATGATGAAACTTACCCACCTTTGCTTTGCAGATGATCTTATGCTTTTCTGTAAAGCTAAAGCTGGACCAGTTGACAAATGATGAGGCTTTTTAGCACCTTCTCCAAAATCTCGGGGTTGGAAGCAAATCTTAGCAAGACCAAGGTATTCATGGCTGGAGTTGATGAGGATTTCAAAGCATACCTCAAATCTAACTTCAGCCTGGAGGAAGGCCAGCTACCCATCAATACCTTGGGGTCCCCCTTAGCCCAACCAAGCTTCTCTGCTGTAGATTGCCAAGATTCGATAGACAAGTTGGTTGGAAGATCAGAGCTGGCCCTCGAGATTCCTCAGCTATGCAGGAAGACTCCAACTCATCAAATCAATGTTATTATCCATGCAGATCTATTGGATGAGTATCTTTGCTCTTCCAAAGAAAGTTATCTAGAATATCATTGCTATTTGTAGAGCTTTCTTATGGGCGGAGAATACTGACTCCAAGAAGGCAAGTGTGGCTTGGAAGACAGTGTGCCAACCAATGGGGAGAGGTGGTCTTGGTATTAAGTGCCTTGACACCTGGAACAAAGCCGCCATATTCAAGCAAATTTGGCAGGTTGAGAATAAGCAAGACACCTTGTGGGTGAAACGGGTTAATGGTTACTACCTAAAAGGACAATCTATTTAGGATGTAAATATCCCTAGTGACAGTTCTTGGTGTTGGAGGAATAGACATCTCTCAGATGGCAATGGAGTTGTCTGGCCCATGCTGGGTAACAGTTTCTCTATAAAGAAGTGTTATGAAAAGCTGCATGTGACTACCCCAAAAGTTCAATGGAGCAAGGTGATTTGGAGCAAAGGGAACTTTCCCAGGTACTCTTTTATCTCCTGGCTAGCTGTTAATGGGAGGTGTGCTACTCGAGATAGAAAGAGAAAATGGGGAATAACCACGGATGAAGTGTGTGTCTTATGCCATAGAGAAAAGGAAACACTGAAGCACTTGCTATTTAGATGCAACTTTACTTATGATATCTGGAATGTTGTATGGAATCATTTTGGAGGTATTAGAACACCTAGAGTTTGGCCTAGTCTAATTAGATGGGTTAGCAATAAATGGAGGAAAAAATTTAATGTTCACAGAACCTTCTCTTTTGTCTTCACTTCTCTCTATCTACTTTGTTTGGAGAGAAAGGAATATTTAGGAATATCTTTTGTATAGCACAGTCTTGTGCAAACCTTGTAATTAGAAAGGTTGCACTTAGCAGCCTATAGTTTGTAAAGTTTGGAGTTTCTCCATTAGATTAATATACTACTAATTATAAAAAAAAAACACACTACAACTAAATTATTATCCCAAAGTACTCCTGAATATTTCATGTTTGGTTCTTTAATAAAACTCTATAATATATTAGCCAAATTAATTTAAACTTATCTTCCTTGTCCCAGTGCGCAACTAGGACAAAACAATTGTACTCTCTCTTTGGGTACAACGCGCAGTTGTAACCCGGAACCCGACACGTAGCTGGAAATCCATCATCACCACTAACTCCTTAAGTGTGCACACCCCCATTAATATAACAAACTAAGGAGTAAAAGTAGGGTTAACTGTGTCTTAATACGGCTCACAATATTTCAAAGTAATGTGTTCTAATATGGCTCGCATTTATCATCTCAATCATGTGTCTTAATACGGTTCACATGCACTATGGTTGTCACGTCTTTAAGTTCTTTAATCATTATCATTATTTACCATATAATCTCATCAAAACCCACACACTCAACCGTAAAATAAATCGTGTAATAAATCGTCATGATTAAATAATTCCTTTCTCATATAATAGTCTCTAAATGATTCCATAATAATTTCCCATTAGTCTCCTCTTTGAAAAAATAACGAAATAACCTCCAATATTCATTCTAAAATATTTCGTTCATATAAATAAATTCAGTGTTCATTATCTCACAACAATTCAATTTCAAATAACGGTCACACACAAATTCACATATAGTGTGAATTTTATTTTTACAGAATTAATAAAAGTTGGTGAACACAGTAACTTACCTTGTATTCGAGTGACAACTTGCACCACAAACAACCATGCAATCAACTACGACTCGTTTTCAAATTCTAAGCCTAAAACAATAACTGGTATGTTTTTTTTTTTCTGTTTGTCCTGACGTCAAAAAGAAAGGATAGAGAGGGTGAGAGACGAGAGATTGAGGAGGAACATAAAGGCTGCGAGTGAGACTGGCTGAGAGTGAGAGGAGAAGGAGAGAGATGAAGGGGACACAAATGGAACTGCCGAACACAAAGAATAAATAGAAAGGTAGGAGGGAATACAAACCAGTTTAATTAATGAAGGAAAGTTGGATTGTCTAAATAAATTCTAGAAAACCGAAATTCAAGAAATATAAATAAACACTATCGGCTTATTAAATAGAGTCGGAAAATATAGAAAATAAACCAACTTATTAAATAGAGTTAGGAAATATGGAGAGATAAGACTGACTTATTAAATTAAGTAAAATCAATTATAGTATTTAACCGATTTATTAAATGTAGTAAAATCAATTGTAGCCTCTAACTCATATAACATATATTATAACTCTGCCTAATGAATAAATATACCAAATTGATCAGAAACACACGAGGATCATTAATATGACATGAAAAAATCACAACTGACCTATTTGAAAACGGCTTATATTATTAAAACTAATTATCTTTTTGAAAAACTATAATATGCTCGTAAACTACATAATATACTCGTAAACTATATAATATATTTGCAAACTATATAACATACTCGTAAATGGAACCAAACTGATGAAAACACAAGGATCATTAATATGACATTAAAAAGTAGACAGTTTTACCCTTATTGCCAAATTTAGGTAAACCTTGAATATGAGATATGCACAGGGTAGGGTAGGAATTGTTTGAGCATTGGGCAGTGAAGCTATGTCTTCTCCTCGGAAACTTTTTACTTTGAGATCTGACAACTTCACATATCTATGAACATATATCAACTGAGAAATAACTTCAATGTCATGCTTCCTATACAGGTTGATGACAATACATATGATGGGAGCGAGGTAACATTGAATTTCCTGACGGGCTTGTAAATTTTAGAATGGATATGGCTGAACTTTTGGTGGAGATCTGTCACATTTTAGGTTGTGCCTCCTACATCCAGAAGGTAAGAGCTGAAGTAACGTCTTTTTAATTTTCATGCATGCATTAATGTGCAATACTATTTCTTTCATTCCATTCTTATGGTTTGTTCCTTCGGTTTTCCATTCGCAATTAAATGTAGTATTTTGTTAGGACCTCCAAAAAACAAATCTAAATTTAAAATGGCATATTTGCAATTGTATCACACTTTTAATAGCGTAAATCAGGTTTTTTTTTGTTGGGGGGGGGGGGGGGATCAAAGATGAATCCAATATTTTCTTTCTATCAACTTTCCAATGCATCTGATTTTTTTTCAAATTTGATATCGTCAATGTGTGTTGTCACTACTTACCATAGGCGTCTGTACTGGCATAAATGTATATGTGCCATCATGTTGTGATGAAAAAAGGCACTGTAGAGAGTGAGAACCTTAAAGAGTTTCAAGAATACGCTCATTATATGTGTCTTCATAATGATATGCAATATGTGAAGAAATGGACCAAGGAGTTAACTGGACCTACTAGTTTCCAGTACTAGCATCTTATCAACAGCAATACAAACCATTAGATGTTTGGAGTTTGAGGTGGAATGTCTGTATGCTACATTTGGCAGTACATAGATTTTCACCGATGGCCCATGACTGCTCTGAAGCCAACAAGCTTTTCTTTCCTGCCTTGAATCATTTAGTAACCAGAGTAGTGAGCTATTCATATCTGGTTTCGGCTTATTCTGATGAACTCTTTTTGTTATTTCAGGTTGTTCTCGATCCCTGGGGATTGGATAATATGTCTATCCCCTGGAAAGAAGTGGAAGCCAGATTGTTTGCTCTTAATGCAGTAAGGAAATATACATATATGAATGTTAATCTAGTTCTGAATTCGTTTGTGCCCTCATTCAGTTGAGTTGGTGTAATCAGATGCTCTCATTAATATTATATGCTATTCGGAATCTTTTCCCTTTTGAATTCTAAAACTTGTTAAATGTCAGTGGATTTTTGCTGGCCTCTCTCTGGATGACTCATAGTCTGAGTTCTCACAATTGGCAAGTATTGAGCCCAAGTATTACTGCCAGTTTGAATTGCTAGATAACCATCCAAACCTCTTTGTTATTCCACTTCTTAACTCATCTTAGATTTAATTCTCTATCTGTTCACTACTGATCAAACCATTTGCTGAATGCTTGACTTGTTTATGAGTGCATTTTAAAATGATAAAATGCAGAAAAACTCTATGCCTTTGCTAGACCTATAGATATCTAAAGGCTGATAGGTTTAGATATCCAGAATTTGAATAGTCATTCCTGGAGCCCATCTAGCTTGGTTTTCTATAGGCGTGACATTTGGCAAGTATTTCTCGTGTCAAGGAATTATCTTAGGTTTGACTAGTTTATCTTGTTGTTTTTTTGATAAGCTTTGACCAAATAATCCTACAATAATGAGAAGATTAACAACCTACTTATAGACATACAAACTATATAGACCCCGCTACCACCCTTCCTGACAGATCTAAAACATTCCCAATACCCTAGTTTCAAAAAGATATGATGATATTCTATAGAGAGCAAAAACACAAACTGTTCTATCTGTAATAAGCATCCATCATCAGGTTAGTGTCTTTCATTCAGCCTGATGAGCACTGCTCACAAAACAGCCAGCCAACCTACACCTTATTGACCACTACACACCTGTTATATCCATATTATACTTAAAGTTAAAGATCATAGCCACCACCCTTTGCCAATCATACAGCCTGTCATCTGAGAGGCATTTGATGGCGTGCTGTCTTAGATCCAAGAAATTTCTGCAGCACCAAGAGCTGTCACTTGGGATGCTTACCTCCCAAATAGATTGTTGTTGTCGGTAGTATTCATTATCCTATTTCACCCACCAGGTGTCTTGCTTGTTCTCAGTTTGCCAAATCCGTTAAAATATGGCAGCTTTGTTCCCAATGTCAAGACACTCAATGCCAAGCCCACCTTCTTCCATGCCACACTTGCCTCTTTGGAATCTATACTTCCTGCTCATAGGAAAGGTCTACAAATAGCATTGATATCTTTAATCACTTTCTTTGGAAGAGCTAAAATACTCATTTAATAGATTTGCATGGACAACATATTGTTCTACCACCCAAGAATTGCGCGCGACATCAATGAGATTCTAGTTTGATTTGTGTGCCTGGCTGATTTGTTTTGTCAAGTAGTAAATGGAACGTAGAAGCTGTATATATCTTTTTACAATTAGTTTGCACTTAGTTGATTGCTTTCCAAATTCTGAGTGTTGAAAGTTGACAAAACCATTAACAATAATCTATTATGCTAGCCAGGTGGCGGATGTGGTTCTTCAGGAGGGCCACAACTTTGATCTTTCTCTCATTATGCATTTGGTATCGATACTGTCTAGTGGAGATTCCAGCGGACCGAAAGGCTTCATGTGCTTTGTATGTGATGTTGCACTATTTACATCTTGGTTATATTTATGCTCTGTGTGATTCTTTCTTTCTTGGTGCCATAATTAGACATTTATTTCGGTAGCTTGTTCTGTTCTAGGTGTACAGATCACTTGCAGATGTAATTGGTTCCTATTCAAAGTGGGTATCTGCATCACAGGCTAATGCTAGACATCTCTTGTAAGTGGTCTTGCTTCTATCTGATCAAAGTCCTTGAAACACATTTTTTAAAACTTGAATACTAAGTTATGTCCTTTGAAATTACTTCCCAAACATACTTTCCTAGGCAACAATGATTCTTGACGCCTGTGTTCTGTGATCAGGGTCATATACATCTTTCGTATTTGACCTGTGAGTTGATGTATGTCTTTATGTCTATTTGTAGATTGTTTTTTGCTGCTGGCATCTCGCAACCAGTTTCTGCTCATGTTTGTTCCTTCGCCTTGCGTAAAATATGTGAAGATGCTTCTCCATTTGTTCTTGAACTCTCAAGCCTTGAAGTTTTATATGGATTTGCGAGGTGATTTTTTCACAAGAAACTCTGTCAGCAGACAGCTTAAGTTTCAAATCCTGTTTTTCTTAATGTTGACTTTTCAATTCTTATCTTATTACTGAATGCACATCCCATGAACTGATATTATACCTCTGCAATATCCGCTGGGTTTATAACACCACTCCATGTTGCTTAACATCTGTCTAGGGTCTCGAAAAGTGGCATTTACCATTGGAAGATGAGGAGGAAGTTGTTTGTGCTATTTCTCTAGTCATATGCAATCTTCCTAATAATGAGCTGAAGAAGAACATGTTGACCAGAATGCTTTCATCCAGTTACAATGTCATTGGAAAACTAGTAAGCTCTTGCGTGCTTTTATTGCTATGCTTCCCCACTAGCATGTGCTGATTGATGTTTTTAGTGATTACTATTAGATGTGTTTAATTTGCTGTGTCTTTCTGATAAGGCAATTCCTAATAAATTCTATGGAAAAGTCTACACTAGGAAAGTGAATAAATGAGAGTGGATATTGTGGGGATTGGGGTTAGTATTTATCATTAATGAAAGGGGATAGGGAGAGTTAATGAGAGTGGATATTGTCGATTTGGCTGTTAGTAATTATCATTAATGTATAAATTGATGGTAAGGGATTGGGGTTGAGGGCATCGATGAGTTGAAATGTTAAGGTCTCTTAAGTTAAAAAAAAAAAAAAAAAAAAACGTTGCTGGATGTAAATCAGGGGAAACCACATGGGTGGGGAAAGTAATTTTTGAAACCTCATGAGTGGGTTGTGTAATTTTGTCAAACGTCATGGGTGTGATGTAATTTTCCCTATAAAAACATGTACCCAATTAAATGGAACCTGAATGACCAAAAGTAAAAGTGATCCAAAACCTGTCTTGCACCCAATTATACCAAAATCGACGCAATTGTTAATGACCCAAAACAATCTGACCAGAATCACCTGTTAACTTGAATTGCCTGGTCTAGATCTTCTTTCCTTGTATCTTCTTTTCTGTAGAGCCAGTTTTCATTTTTATTAATTTCCACTGCGGTTATATATGCTTTCTTGTAATTAGAAAGACATTGTATATGCGTTGGTGGGGTGTAAAGATTGTTTCTTGTGGTGCTCTTTTGATCCATTTTAGATACTCTCACTGTTCAAAAGTAAAGGACGTTTTAGCTTCCAAATTTTGTTATGAAATATAGGATGTTTTAGCATTTTGTACAGTACTTTTCATATTTTGCCTCTATAATTTTTTCTCAAGACATGCAAAAGTAATCTTTGTGCTAAGTCTAAACAACTTTGCACGGAAGGAGTACCTTACTTATCAAAAGATAAAATTTGACTGCTGATGAAATTATGTCTTTCAGATTAATGATGAGGAGCACATTGTGAGACAGAATCCAGCCAATTATTCCCAAATTTTGAACTCCGCTACAAGAGGATTGTACAGGTTTGTTGTTTAAAAACTACATTTTCACACGTACTTATTATGTTTAGAAGTTTATTTCTCAAACTATTTATACCATATACAGCTATAATGCGCTCCAATGTTTGACTTGTTGAACCTTATGTTATAAATGCCTCTAGGGCTGTTAGTATATGCCCCTATTCTACATTGGCATATGAGTAGCAAATGTGAGGACATCGCGTTTCTTTGAGCGGGAAAGTGTGATATCTTAATCCTACATTAGGATATGAGTAGCAATGTGATTGATTTATTAGGATACATATGAGTTGAGTACAATAACAGACCGTTTACATTTAGGTCCAAGTAAGGATAAAAGGCTTAACGGGGCCAATTTTGAAGTTAAATGTTTGAGAGCTAGATTATTGGGCAATTGCTCACATAGGTTGTTACAAATGGTATCAGAGCCGACTTGAGACTGTGTCAGGGCGGTTTTCTCGACACCTACCAATGAAGTCCATAGGATTTAGATGTTAGGCTTACGATGGGGACATCACATTCATTGAGTGGGGGAGTATGTAATACCCCTATCCCTTATCGGGATATAAGTAGTAAATGTGAGTGGTTTAAAAGTATACATATGGGTTGACTACAGCAACAAGACTTTCATTTTTATGCCAAAATGAGAATAAAAGGGTTAAAGGAGCTAGTTTTCAAGTTCGAATGACTTGAGAGTCAGGTTCTTGGATAGTTGTCCATATGAAGAATAAATGAGAAGTTAGTTGTTATAGGTGATGTGTGTGGCATATAGGGACAATATACCGGGAGTTTAGGATGATCCAATAGATTTCTTCTAGAAAAACAGTATCTCTATTAAGCACATATTTTCTCACTATAATTTATTCTTAATAGTTTTGAGGAAAATCTGTGGGCTGTTAGGGTTTGAATCCCCCAGATATATTTATTGTATGGGACCTAATAGGTATCTCCAAATGGGCTAGGATGTTTCGGTAGTTTTCATCTAGAAAAACATTTTCCTGTTAAGGATTTATTATCACTCAAGAAATGAATAGTTTTGTTAGGAAAATTTGTGGGCTGTTTGGGCTAAGTCTCCCTAGATAATTTATTTAATAGACTCTAGTGTTTTCTCTAAATGGCTTGGTTAGTTAGGATGATTTTTTTTTTGATAAGTGGTGTTGCAAAGACAGCTAGTTGATGACATACATCAAGAGGCATAACCTATAGAGGTCAGCACTGGGTAGGAGAAAAGGCCGCCAAATACAATGCAAAACACCCATACATAACAGGAAAAAAACGAAGCAAAAAACTGTCCAGCATCCAACATTAACGTGGATTTGGAAATATAAAAGGATTCTTTCAAGCCCTTCATGTTTTTTTTTGATAATTTGGGCGTATAGCCATATTTATTAAAATAAAATTAAGGATGGGTTGTGCTCGGGCCTCGTTAAACCTTTCTAAGCAAAACCTAGTGGGAAAAAGCTTAGGAAGGAAAAAGAGTACCCACCACATCCAAATACAACTTACATCAAACACAAGCCTAACGTATACACCCTGGGCATACGACCACACGGACCAACCAAACATTAAAACCGTGACCCTCTCCAGGAAAAAAATGACATACAAATTCCCACCCAAGAGACAAGCCTTCCTCTACCAAATTAAATAACTCTCCCCTGACTCTCTATCTCCTCATACACAGACCAAACAATACAAACCATCCTAACCCAAGACTGGCCATCCTAAACCTCACCCCATTTGCAGATCAGTTATTAACCTTTCAGGATAGATTTTGTCCCGTCCTTCCTTAAACTTCCATCCCTTTTTTCCCAACCTTTCCTGGCCCTTTACTTCAGTTGGGCCTCCTGCATCTCTTGGATTTGAGCAACAATGTTTGCCTTTGTTAGACTTGGGTTAGGAACTTTGCATCCCAGTTTTAATAGCAGATCAAAACACATTCATCCGCTTCTCTGTCAGGATTAATAATTTTTCCTCTCTCATCCCTTGCTGGGTGATCGTTATTATGTACCTCCCCATTTATCGATACTTTGCTGTCCTGGTGCACGAGGTCCATACAATTATCTGCACCCACCATTGCATATTCCTTGGGCCTCGGACATCGTGTCATTTTTTGAATTTCCTCTTGAAAAAAGTTGTTAGGGATCGTCACATCATCTGATTCATAACCCTCGTCTGCCTCACTCGCCTGGGGAACAAATATTCCATCGCCTTTATTGCCTTGCTCACTCTCCGAGATTATCCTCTCGTCGTCCTCCTCAAAGACACCGCCCACCTGCTGGGATTCTGCCACATATTCACTCTCAAGACGCTCCACCTGATGCACATTTCCAGACGAGTCGTCCCCCCCTACGTACCCATTCCTCGTATTCTGAACATGCATATCATGACCATCATGATGATGTTTATCATCCAATCCAACAACACTGTTTGCACTCCCCTCAGACATGTCGGGATAGCATTGGGGGAAGCGCGCCGCAACATGCACCGAGGCATCCCCTGAATTTGCCGCCACACTTCTTCCTTTTTCTTGTCCATTTGTTTCATCTCCCCCTTCCAGTACATTTTGAAGTTGATCATTGTTTGAATTCTGTTGACCTAATGTCTCCTTGTTGTGCACTTCTACCATTTGGATGATACTCTCAGAGCGGTCAATCTTTTTTGACTGTGACATTTGTTCGTAGGCTTTGACGATACTGACCGGGCGGAAATCTGGTTTTCAACTTTAACCATAATTTTCCAATTGATGAAAATGAAGCGATGAGGTATCAACTTGAACTGAATCTCTGCTTCTCCACAAATTGACTTTCTTCCTCCTCAATCTTGACGACCTCACCTACAGTTTGGGCTATCTTTCGTACATTATTCTTATTCCAGCATGCAGCGGAATCCCACGGATGACTACCCCATGTACGTCTCCTCTCAACCTGGTCTAACGTGTTCCACCGACGGATTTCTACTCCTTCTTGTTCTTTGCCCTTTTTCCGGGCTTGTTCCAAAACAACTTTTACCTCCTTTGTTGTGTTGAAGACCAAAAGATATTTTCTACGAGATAAGGCAAGAAGTCCTCCCAAATTCGGCCATCGATTACGTAGACATTCCACAGCTTCTGATGGTGATATCTCTTTTGAAGGGATATAACCACACACCTACTCAACCCAGCTTTCATTATTGCTTGTATGTGATTTGACATTGATGGATAGTCTTGTTATAGCGTGGTCTCGCTTTCGGCCCTCGACCTCCCTATCTGCTCGCTTACTTGCCCTTTGTTCTGGTGATGAGGTAGGTCATTGTTTGCAGCTTGGTCCTTCTCTCTTGGCTACCTTGAAACTCCACTCTTGCCCATAGCTGACTGCCATTGATATTCCAGCCTCGTATTCCTTCAATCAATCTTTTTGCATCGTACACATGAGCCACATCCACGAAAGCACATGCGTTACGGTTAGACCTTCTAACTTTCCTGCTGATGTAAAGTCTTGTCCAGTTGACAAATCTTTTTACAATCTTGCCCAAGTGGTGCTCCGAGACGTTTCTGTCGTCATTATCTATGAACACTGTTGTTGGCTGTATTTGGGACACAAGATTGTCTCTACGCCACGACTTTGGGAACCGGCTCTGTTGGCCGCTAGCGGGCTTCTCTTTGATCTCCCTCCATCTAGACCGCTTACCTTTGCTTACGTACTCCTTCCGACTGCCGTGCCTCCGTTAGGAAGTAATCCCACCCCTCATCCTTGGGTTATGCAGGTTTCCTATACGACGTTTTGTGGAGCTAATATGCGGCGCTTTTGTGTGTGTATGGGTATATAGTGACTGTAGTGAAAGAGAGCGTGAAAGGAAAGGAGACGGGACTGATTGGTGTGTCTAGGTTTTTTATGTGGTGCTTGGAAGTAACACGGCGGTGGGAGATGAGACAGATTGCTGTTTGAGTGTAGCTGGGGCGGGGGCGTGATTTGAGCGGTGGTTACACGGCTGAGGAAGGTAAGACGACATGGTTAGGGAAAGGCGCCGCAGGGAACAGTGAGAGAGATGAGATGGGAGC
This sequence comes from Limonium bicolor, assembly GCA_023374045.1. Taxonomy (NCBI): domain Eukaryota; kingdom Viridiplantae; phylum Streptophyta; class Magnoliopsida; order Caryophyllales; family Plumbaginaceae; genus Limonium; species Limonium bicolor. The sequence goes on along the minus strand of CM041778.1, from coordinate 215,201,067 downwards.
GCATATTCAAACTCACTTGGTAAGATAAAACGAGCAAGTTTACCCACAAAAGACCACTAGCTCCGGCCGTATTACGTAGAATCAATGAATCCGATTTATAATTTAGAATCTCAGGCTTAAACCAAAATCAATCTTCGACAATTTTTTAAAGTAGCTAGAAGTGGTGGCTACTCACTTGTATACTCGCGATTCATAAGCTCCTGAGTCACCTCTTTGTGACCAAACCCTTTGCGGTTGTAATTCTTACCCCTGGTGAGGTTATGGCGGAAGACCTTGGGATCGAACTTAGATTCAGAGGCGGGGGAAGCGACTGAGGCCGTAGACGAATCGCCAACAGGGGCCGCACATCGGACGGTGGATATATGTGCTCCGACTGATGAATCTCGTTTGCAAATTGTGGGCTTACTGAAATGTCTCAATTTGGAGACAGATGTTCGTGCGCTAGATGAGATGCCGCATTTCTGCGAGGATGGAACTAGGCGGCATACAACAAATAAACCTAGAAATCTGATCAATCGTAGAACATGCCCAGATTTGGTGTGCTGTCTGCTATCAAGTATATCATCTATTTTTTTCATGTGTTGAACTGGGAATTGGATACCACACGATGGCAGTTGAACCCTAATTTTGCATACCAGTGCAATTTCAAGCCTTCATGTGAATTGCGGGCGATCTTTGAATTCGGAGTTCCACTCTAAGGTCCAGCGTTTCAATCATCTGCTATTTTACTCCAGTGTGGTACCACTCTATTGAAGATAATTTCATTTCTGACAGCCCAGATACTCCATAGAGTGTACATAAACGTAGACAGCCATAACCTTCTTGCTCTGCAGCTTGTTTGTGCCTGTTGCCGGCGTGTAAAGGATGATTCTCTTTTTGCGCCAAGATCAACTTGGACACCCAACCAACTTGTTACATTTTCCCACACACACCTGGCTTTAGTACAGCCCACAAAAGATGGTTACTAGTCTCCACACTTCTGCGGCATAAGGGGCAGTACATGTCAGCCAAAGAAACTATGTTATACTCAAACAGGCGGTCACGGGTTGCTAGCTTGTCTTGCAAGCATAAACATGCTAAGATTTCAATACGGGGGCTAGCTAGCTTCTCCCAGCAGAGACGGTGCCAGCTTGGCACTTCATTCCCCCTTCTTCTCACAATTTCTCCATACATGCTTTTAACAGAAAAGCTGGACTCATTCTCAGGACTTCCGGATAGACAATCACTCTTTTCCTGTCTGGGTACAGAAGCATGGTTCAGCACATTTAACATCTGGGAGACTTCATCCACTTCATACTGAAATAGCTCACGTCTCCATATGAGATGCCACACCCAAACTTGCCCATTCCAGACTCCAACATCAGCAACTTTGGCAGTTTTCAATTCACTAATTGAGAATAAACGGGGAATTTGTCCTTCAATCTTATATTAGTCACCCAAGGGTCAAGCCAAAAACGAAAACCCTCACCGTTCCCCAACACCCATCTGATATTTTCCTCCAAGATCAGTACTGATTTCATGTACCAATGGTGACAATTGTATTCCAAATACCCTTGTGTCTATTGATTTATTCTGCATGATCGGTCACTGGAACTGCAATATCACTTCCGTAGACTGAAGCTATCATCTTTTTCCAAAGTTTTGACTGGCAATCTTAGTAGTTCCACTTCCATTTAAAGAACAATACTATCACCTTGTTTCCAGAGCAACCTACGCTGCTAATTTTTAGCTTCTGTATAACCTTTTTCTGGCATCCGGAAAGGCTCATTAATATATTGGTATTGACTCCAGGACTGCTCGGATGAGCACAAGTCTTCCTGCTCTCGACAGACTTGAACTTTCCAATCGGCTAATCTCTTTTCCACTTTACTAATTACCTGGTGCCCAGGTGTTAAAGTTTCGTGGGTTTGCACCAAGGGAACCCCAGATACGTTGCTGGTAGTGGCTGGACATTACATTTCAAAACATTCACCGCATTTGCCACCTCTTCTCATCCAATTGATTGGAAAAATAGCTGATTTTCCCCAATTCACTTCCGGGCCCGACATGACAGAGAACAAAGCAATAATCAGCTTGACTTTCTTGTGTTCATCAAGAGCCAATTTTTTTTTCCAAAAACACAAGCCTCCCTTTCTCAAACCCTAACCCTATTCTCCTACTCTCTAGACTTAAAACCTAGCTAGTACCGAACTGATGACACCACTGACGACGCCGGACTGACGCGCCGCTGACGTTGCCAGACTGACGTGATGCTGATGATGCCAGACTGATGCGACGCTGACAATGCCGGACTGACGTGCCGCTTACGATGCCGGACTGATGCGCTGCAGACACGCCGGACTGACGCGCCACTGACGACACCGGACTGATGCGCCGCTGATGACGCGGACTGACGATGCCGCTGATGACAGCGGACTGATGATGTCAGACTGACGACCTTCTTTCTAGCGAACTGCGTTCTCTTTCTTGCTAGTCTACTGTCCGCTTGCACAGCGCAACTGATGTTGCCCTTCTTCGACTGCATCATTCTGTGTGCAAGGTGTTCTAACGGGTGTGATCTTCTGTCCGTCAATATCTATGCGCTTCAACTGGTCCAAACAATTTCTTCAAACTGATGCTGTTAGGGCTACCCTAAATTGGTTCTGCCTCAACCAAGTTCTTCTAAGGGTTTATTATACCCATCTTTATCGTTGTGTGAGTCTCTCCACATCGGTTTCCTATCATGGCAAAAGATTCTTCTTCAGATTATGGTGTTACTAATACCTTCACCCTCCCATAACTCCTGCTGAGTTGAATAAATATCGCATGATGTTGCAATCTCTTGAGATGTCTACTAAATCTGGTCATAGCTCGCTTACAGCTCCTTATTCTCTTCATCATCACACCAATCCTCTACTCTACAATGGATTATGGATTCTGGAGCTACCACTCATATGACATATGTTTCTTCTCTCCTTACTCACTATCGTCCTTGCTATACTCCTGAGACCATTATTACTGCAAATGGTGCATCAACTACTGTCGCAGGACATGGGGATGTTGTCTTATCGGATAGCATTCAACTTAAGGAAACCTTGCATGTTCTGGGGCTTGCTATGAATCTTGCTTCCATACACAAACTCACTACTGACCTTGGCTGCTTTGTTGTTTTCTTTCCGTCTTATTGTTTTTTTTTTTTGATCGGTGGCTACAGAGTAGCTAGTATAGTACAGGAGGACTTATTGGTTTCAGGCATCAGACCTGCCAAGCCTCAAAACATGACGAAAAATATGAATACCAGAGACAGTAACAGTACGTGCATACAACTGCACAGTGAAAGTTCAAACAGAGTTAGAAAAGGTCCTTTAAGTTGCGAGAATTCATCAGGATACTTCGTGGAGCTTTGGGAAGATCATCTTTCCTGCACCAATCTAGGACTTGCATCTTTGTGCCCGACACCACCTGTTCCCAGCAGAGTTCCTTCTGTTCAAAAATAATTCGATTCCTGGTGCTCCATATGCTATAGATGGAACATAAGAACGTTGATTTCCACATTCTTCTCCCTCTACTGCTCGGTTCCTGTACACACCAGAAATTGTAGCTGTCTTCAATGTTTGTATGCATTTCAAAATTTACACCCCACCACGCTTGTGTGTGCTGCCATAACTTCTTAACTTCTACACAACACAAAAACAGGTGCTCGGAGCTTTCAGTTGCTCTCCTGCAGAATACGCATAACAGATTTGATAGAGGAATAACGTTCATGCCGAAGAGTCTGTCCTTTGTAGCCAGTTTCTTTGTAACAGAAACCAGACTAACAATTCACTCTAGGTGGTGCATCTTTGCTCCAGAAGGATTTATGCCAGCCAGCTTACTTCTCCTGGGTTTCTTTTCTCATAACTTCCTGGTAGAAGTTTTTTACAGAGAATTTGCCAGTTGCAACCCTCCCATATCATCGTGTCTTCACCTTGGCCCTGGTTATACATTCCTGTCATTGATTAATCTCATCAGTTGATCCACTTCCTCTGCTTCGTACACAAACAGCGATCTTCTCCACCGTAGGCACCATTGCCACTCAGACCCATTCCAAATTCCCACCTCGCGTATCACTGCTGTCTTGCATTCACTTACTGAATACAGGCGCGGAAATATAGTTCGCAGAGATGCTGAGTTGGCCCATGGATCTAGCCAGAAACGCACCCGGTTTCCATTACCCACCACCCATTTCAGATTCGAGGTAAGTACTTCCTTGATCTCTGGCCTCCAGGGATTAATAGAGACAATCGAGTTCCACAAACCTTTACTGTTTGAAGATGACCAGGCAGTATCTAAGATGGATAACCGTATATCCTGCCCAGATACTGCTGCCACTACATGTTTCCATAGCCTATCCCTATCCTTCATAAATCTCCACCACCACTTAAACATCAAGGCGGCATTCTTTGCTTCAAAGTCCCCAATATCTAGGCCCCCATATTGCTTTGGCTTCGCTAGGCTGGTCCATCTCATCAGGGGAATTCCTTTGCTCCCACCGTTACACCACAGAAACCTCCTTTGGATTGAGTTAATTTTAGCAATCACCTTCTTCGGCATCTTAAAGAGGCTCATATAGTATACTGGTATACTATCTAGGACCGCACGAATCAACACTAATCTCCCAGCCTTTGACAGATGAAGCTTTCCACTTACTCAGGCGCTGCTCAATTTTGCAATTACTGGCCTCCATGTCTCCATATTGCGTGGGTTCGCACCCAATGGTAAGCCTAGATAAGAACTGGGAAGTGCCCCCACTTGACAGTTCAGCGTACTGCGAATCATCTCTTCATCCTCTTCCACCAGATTATCCCATACGCTGTGGTCTTGTTCCAATTAATTTCCAAGCCTGACATATCCGCAAAGATCGCCACTATCCACTTTATTTTCTGTAATTCGTCACTATCCATGGAGCAGAAAATGACTGTATCATCCGCGAATTGTAGGTGAGACTGTCGGATCTCATTCAGACCTACCGTCAAACCCCTTCTATCTCCCCTCCGCATTGCATCATCCAGAAGCCAATTTAGGGCTTCCGCCACTAGTACGAACAATAGAGGCGAAGGGAGTCACCCTGCCTGAGTCCTCTTCTGGGTCTAAATAGCGGGGTAGGGGAACCATTCACAATACCGAAATTCTCGGAGTCGTTATGCATTTACGAATCCAGCTTTGCCATACCGGAGGGAAGTCCAATAACTGAAGAATTTTCATCACAAAGTTCCAGCTTATACAATCGTATGCTTTCCGAAAATCGATTTTCAGGATAAAACCTTTGCTTCGTCGAACCTTGAGCCAATTGATCACCTCATTTGCTATCAATGGCCCCTCTAAGATATGTCTTCCTTTAACGAAAGCCGATTGAGAGTCACCTACCAAATAGTGCATTACTCTGGATAGTCTTTTTGCTAGAACCTTCGAGATTACCTTATATATGCACCCCACCACACTAATCGGACGAAAATCCTCGATCTTGTCCGCCCCCATTGTTTTGGGAATCAGAGTCACCCAAGTAATGTTGATTATCGTATGGGGATCGGTCTCTTGGAAAACCCCAACACTTCAGCTGTAAACTCGTTCCCTATAACTCCCCAAAACTTTTTAATCACATTAAAGTTGAAACCGTCAAACCCCGGCGCTTTGCTACCCTGACAATCCCAAACTGCTTCTTTGATTTCCAAACACGTGGGCGGCATTATCAACATTTGCTGGTCTGATGTCGTTAGTTTTGGTCTGTGTACTCCAAAAGGAAAGGACCCTGTTGCTAAATTCACATTGTACAGTTTCTTGTAATATGTCCGGGCCTCACGCCGGATTTCTGTTGGACTATATGATAAGCGCCCGTCTATCATCAGAGCTGAAATCCTGTTACAATTTCGGTTACAGTAGCCTTCCTGTGAAAATATGTAGTATTGAGATCCCCTGCTCTTATATTCTTCTCCCTCGACATTTGCCGCCAATATCGCTCTTCTTTTCTTAGCAAGCCCCACATCTCATCTTTTAGTCTGTTTCTCTCCCGATTTCTCACATCATTTGGGCCCTGTAATTCATCAGTATCATCAATCTTGGCAATCTCCTCTCTTCGTTTCTGAATTTCCTGACCAATGAGGCCGAAATGATCACGGTTCCAGTTCCTCAAAACTGATTTCATCTCCTTCAGTTTATTCGTTAACCTCCCTTCGGCAGCTTGCTCCATTCCTCTTTAAAAAAGGGGGCAAAGGACTTGTCTTCCAACCATGCATCCAAGGTTCTAAATGGACGTGGACCCCAGTCATGGTTCTGAAATTCGATCCACATAAACCTGTGATCAGTTAGACCCCACGGTCTTCCTTTTAGCGTGATGTTTGGGAAATGAGTAAAGCATTCAGCCACACAGAAAGCGCGATCGATCCTACTCCATGACCCCCGACTTTTCCAAGTATAAGAGCACCCGAACAAGTTTATTTCCTGCAGTTCCATTTCCTGTATCCAGTGCTCAAAATCTCTCATTGAGGTTCCCACAAAATTATCATTTCCACCGCTTCTTTCATCCCCTCTTCGAACTTCATTGAAGTCCCCGCTATTAACATGGGTAAACTGGTGCTATCCTTCAAATCAATCAATTCCCTATACATTCCCTTTTCTGCTGCCGGCTTGTCGGCCCATACACAAATACCACTAGGCCAACATATTGGTGCGGTTTGTTTATAAATCTCAACGCCAACCATCTCGATTTCCTTGCTACTTCATTGGACTCTATCAAGTTTGGGTTCCAAGCGATGATTAGACCACCGGATTGACCTTCTGAAAATATTTCCAGCCATTCCGTTGTCTGGCCTATACCCCACAAATTTCTGTTTTTATTGCACGGGGTGGAGTGGTGTGTCTCCATGAGACCGATCAACCCTGTCCCAGTTAGCCTGATTTCGTTCCTCAGCATACGCCACTTCTCTGCTCTTCTTGCGCCTTGAATATTGTAAAACGC
>CM041778.1:215075950-215193594 GCA_023374045.1 Limonium bicolor | reverse complement strand
TGGTACTCCTCTCATGGCCCCCAAGCTAACGGGGCTACGACGACTAATTGTCGATAGCATGGAAATTGATTAAGTACACAAGCATGATATGAAGTGCAATAAACAACAATCCACAGATGAACATACATAGTCCACACACAATGAACGACACAAGCGTTCCCTTATTGAGCGGGTTAGTAACCCCCTCCTTAGTCCTGACTTCCTTAACCACAGTTCCTTACCTTACCTCAATCTTAACCTTAACTTAATCTCAGTATACAAACCGTTCCTAGAAGGGAATGGTTGTAGCTTAATCTCAAACCTAGGATTTAGGTGATCCTACCGCACCATCTTAATGCCACCTACCCTGGACGGGAGTCCAGCGTAGCTGAGCCGGCAACCGGCCCTAGGCTACAAGTCCGAAGACAAGTCCTTAAGCGGAGGGCGGATCTGATTCAGATACCGTCCCCCTTTCCTTAGCATGCATGACCGGAGTCAGTCCCGGTTTCCTCACTCAAGTTCCAGTTAGTAAAAATCTTACCCATGTGTTAGTTAAACCTTATCGGGTATTAACCAACATTCACCAATACTTAACTCTTATCCTTAACTCAGTAAGTACTAAACTTAGTTAGTAACAATCTCAAGTTTTGTGGGTTAGTGTAAAGAAAACACATTCACAACGAGAACAAATATAACCGGTTGCATGCTTTATCTTGTCTTAGTCATAGCAAGTAAACAGATAGCACACAAGCCAAGGGACACCTCGTTAGCAAGCAGGTCACAAGAAAGATTGTACCGTTCACCGTCGTCCGACGTTTGTTTAACCTTCTCCGGGGTCCCCACTCACAAACCTAAAAACATTGATTCTTTTTTAGGCCATTAGTTATTGTACCTTACTTAACTCACTTAGTCCTTAAAGATTCCCACTCAATACCCTCTCAAGTCTTTGCCACTTAACCTTATAAACTTAACTTTAACTTATAGGTTTTACTTAACTTAACTTAATCCCTTAGGTTCTTAGGGTCCTAATCATTACTACCCTACCAATGGCATACCTTATTACGAATTATCATCCTTAGAATTTAAAATTTCTTTTTTTTTATGTTTTAGGCTCGACCGAACTTACCGACCGACCTTACCCAAGGTCGGTCCATTCCAGAACCTATCACCGTTTGAAAATTCTACCCCGACCGACCTTGCAAGTCCAGTCCCCAAGGTCGGTCCATTCCCGAGAGTTTTCCCCGTGGGAAATTTAAGTCCGACCGAACTTGCCAAGTCCGGTCCTATGTTCGGTCGATTCCAGAGACCGATTCCCTACAAGGCTAGGCATGACCGACCTTGCAAGTCCGGTCCCAAGGTCGGTCCATTCCAGAGACTTAATTCCTACACAAAATACAAGCTCGACCGAACTTGCAAGTCCGGTCCCCAAGTTCGGTCGATTCCAGAGACTCTTTCCGGTAGTGTAAATTGAGCTCAACCGACCTTGCAGGTCCGGTCCCTAAGGTCGGTCGGCTCCAGACTCTTGTTTCTAAATTCCCATTTAACTCCAAACTTCTCCTCATATATCCTAATATGTTCTAACCTCATTTGGGCACCTCAAATACACCTTAAGTCAACCACTAAACACTTTAAATCACTCACCAACATCCACTTTAATCATTATGCATTTTTCCTTGAAATCATGCCAACACTTGTAATATTTTCCACTAGGTTTCTAGGTGGTGGTCCATACCTAATGTAACCACTATGCCAAATGCTTCCTCACCACTATAACATCATCTCCCAAGCATCTTTCACCATCTAAAACTCTTTTATGCATTCACTTAAAGTTCCTTCACAAGCTTATGCTTCCATCCATCAACACATTATTTCCTTCCTAGTTGTTTACCAACATTTGCCTAAGTCCTAAATACTCAAGTACATTCTCTTGATTCCTAAATCCTTCATAGTGATGCCTAAGTCATTATAAGTCATTTAAACACCTTAATCTCACCCTTTTTCATCAAGACAACCTCTAAAACTTCCTAGTACTTCCTTAGTCATGAAATCTCCTTAGAACACCTTAAACACTTAAGTTCTTCACTAAATTTTGCCATGGGTTCTCTAGTATATTGTTGCACCCAAACACTTGGCTTTTCACCATCAAACAACCAATATCACTCAAATTCTCATCACAACACCTTAACACACAATTTACACCAAAACTACACCACATCATTACATAGTGTATAAACTTAAATGCTTGGCACTTAGGCCCTTAAATGACAATAATCTTAACCACTGAATTTCCACATATATTTGCCTTTAACCTGCGAATACACACAACAAGGCTCCCATTGAAATAAAATGCTTCTTATAATTCACCTTGATATTGTTTGACTATCTCTTTTCTCATTTGCTCCTTAGTCTCAAGTTCACAAGTATAGTCATTGTTTCTCCAAGGTTGTATATAGCCCTTTTCTAATGTAAACCTTACACTAAACTCATCACATATCTAAATCACATTCCCTTAAACAATAAAACACCTTAAGGTAAGTAATTTACCTTGTTCTTTTACAAGCTTTACAAACTTTCTTCCTTAGGTTTTTCCTTGCTCAATCTCGGTCACCAATATATATCTCCTTGCCAATGTTCTAACCAATATCCAATGACTCCAATGAGTACTAGATAATACACTAACCCTAAGTAACAAACCCTAGGTTAAAAATGTGCTTTAAGGTATTAAGGTGATTGTTTTACCTTGGTTTCTCAAGACAAGCTTGAATATGAAGCAAGAAGGACCTCCTATATCCTTTGGAGAGTAGAAAACAAGCTAGAACAAGGCATTATAATGAAGCCTCATGAGCATGTATTCTCGGTCATGAAGAAAAAGTGATGGAAACCTAGATTTTCTTACACTTTCTTTACCTTAAGAGAATGGAGAAGCCAATGGAGTCTCCAAGCTTGAGTTTCCTCCTCTAATGGTGGTTTGGCTTGGCACCAAATCAAAGCTCTTGAAGTTTTGAAAAGATAGAAAGAGAGAGCTTGAGCTAACTATGAAGAATATGTAATTTGTTTTGGTTTTGGAGCTAAAATAAGCAAGATGTGTGCAAGGGAAGTTGAAGCTAGCATGGAGCTGTTTGTTTACGTGAGGAAGAAGGGAGAGAGCAAAAGAAAACCGGTGGAGAAGATGATGAATGAAGAGATGAGGAGAGAGGTAAGTAAAGTAAGATATTTGTTTTCTTAAAGTAAATAGTAAACTCCTTACTTTTCCCTCTTCTTTTCTAATATCATTTGGCACTCATGGTGAGTCACACCCTTAGAAAAACCGCCCCCTATTAATTAAGGCAAGTCATGGTCTTGTTTGACCAACTAACTAAGCTTAATTAACTAAAGACTAAATTAGTCACTATTCGGTTACTATTCACAAAACAAGGCACATTGTTGTGAAATTTTTGATTTCCCATTGATTTAGACTTCCTAATGTGATACTAATTAGTACACATGTTAATTAAAGAGTAATGATGGACATTTAGCCACTCAAAACCCATTTACAAGACAATTTTTCAAAAATGTGCTTTAAGACTCCTTAAAGCACAGTTTGTGTTTTAACTTGTTTTCAAGCTTGGTTTTCTTTGTTAATTGATTTAAAATGACCATTAGGATATTACTAAGGTCTTAGAACAATATTTGGGTACTCACCCAAGTCTCTCCAAGCTTAGAGCACGTTTTGCTTAACTGCTCTTTTGGTGTTTCCTTATGTTTTCTTTGGTTAGGAATGTTTCTTAATGTTTCTAAGGAATTATTTAGCCTCCTTATAACTTAGTTTATCACTTAAACACCATATCTAAGTTTGGGGTATTTCAGCTTCGCTCTCAATCCATAATTTCGGCCCATAAAACATTTGAATCCAAGATAGTTTGCATAACTCATTCATTTCAGTTTCCGGCTTCAAGGCCCAACAAGAGCATCAAACGAATATTAGACCTCAAGGCTTATCCCTCGGCCCAGTGGCCCATTCACGGTCCATGTGATTTCCTTCAGCTTATTTGCTAAATTTCTGAATTAAGGGGATTCGGGCCTACATGTTCGTTCTAGTCTAGGAATCACTCCAATCTATGCACTTCACTCTCAGCTTGGCGAAGACACAGGTCCAGTTACTTCTTACATAACCCATAGGCATTCCTAGTTCAAACATTTTCTAGGGCCTACTCGAAGTTTGGAAGGAAGACAATCTTGGTCAATGGCGTCCCGACGGTCAACAACTCGAGTCTTTCAGCACGTTGGCATTAGACAATTCAACATCACTATTTTAGAAGCTTTCACGATTTAGTAGTTTTCTTTTCTCAGTCATTCTTCTAACATTTATGGTAGCTAGCTTCCTTTATCATTTTAGGTAGTTTTCCTAACATTACAATTTTTGATGTTATCTCTCCATTCGTGAAATATAGCATAGTTCCGTTTGTGAATTTCTTGTGCATTCATTTAACAAAACAAAAACAAAAAAATGTTTTTCAAGAAAAAGAATCATGAAATAATTATTTTCAGACAACAGAATAGAACGACTCGTCTTTTGTTTCTAAAAAAGGGTGAACATGTCCGTCCACACACCACAGTCTATCTCAAAACCTCCACAAAGCATTCCAAAATCCACATCTGTTTAAGTGTTGTCATAAACCCCAAATCAATACTGGGGACAATCTGAGCTCAGGATCGTCGTCTTTAATCTTTCGTTTAAGCGTGTGAACTAGTCTCTGAGTGAAATTCACGAGAGTGTCTTGAGTGGAAAAACCATGAGCGAACGAGCGTGTCATTTTTACACGACTCCGGTGAGACCACATTCAAAGGTGAGGTAAACGACATAACTATGACCGAAGGAGAAAATTTGTAAATTTACTCTTAGACCAGCGGAAAGTAACAAAGAGCGGATACACAACTATCAGGAATGACGAAGCACCTAGGTACAGCACCACATAGCCAAAAGCTTGTGAACCCTGACGTTAAACCTTAGGCACCCCCGCTGAGCCTTTCATATATCCCTTTTGATACTATGAACTCCACAAAATAGCCTAGCCGATGATGAATGTCCGACCCGGTGACCAAAGGAAGCGAGGAGTCAGACTCTCAGATAACATTCTCATCAGTCCAAAGAAGCAACGCCGGTATCAGCATGACGAAGTGATCCGCAAACGGTCCCAGAGTGACACAGGATCTAAAGAGCTCACATCAAAACAGCTCTCGAAGCCCAAAACCAGGAAACACAAGAACCCCGAAGGCAAAGTCAAGAAAGGATAAAACAAAAAGGCAAACCCGAAAGGCCTTGAAGAAATCCAAATGACAAAAAGAGAAATGGTGTAAAGGACAACTTCAAAATTCCATGTCCAGAAGCTCGAAAACAACGTCAACATGAAGTAGCTAGACGACTTCAAGACAAGGAAGATGAATCTGGGAGAAGACACAAGTTGCAGCTTCGGTCACCCATTTAAGCTCCACATACCTCAAATATCCCTCCATGATCCCGTCGTCTTTCATCACACCCTGTGGCCATGATATAAGCTTTAAAGACTTTCGACTTGATAGTTGTGTATCTAATCACGTGAAAGTAACAGATCGAATGCGTAAATCCACCAAATGTCGAATTCAATGGTCTAGAAGTCGTGACCGTAAGTGAGAAACGAGTGCAAACACCAAACACGCCGAGTATAGGTTAGGAAGCACCACCTCAAAACATAAGCCTTGACCCTGTGAGGACGGGACTCGTTCGCGCGTTTAATCAAAGAAAATACTGGGGGCAATTGATCGTTCCGATCGATTACCATGAACTTTAGCTCAGATTGTCCTAAGCAAAAATACTGGGGGCAATTGTTGGTTCCAACAATTGTCATGTCAACACCAATTGGAACCCAAAGCTCAAACATCACCACCACCATCATACACCACCGGCCCGCATAAGCCCTTACCTTTCACATCATACAGGCTTGCATAAGCCCTTACATTCACACCATACATCACACAGGCTTGCATAAGCCCTTACATTCACACCATACACCACACAGGCCCACATAAGCCCTTACCTTTACATCATAAACGATACCTCACCGATGGCATGTTCATCTCCTAGGGAGATAAATTACAAGTTCGAAGTCTATGGTCAGGAAATGATAATTTCACTTTCCTTTTCAGTAAACAGAATTTTCTTCAAACACTTCCACGTTTGGCACCTCTTTCAACAATTTCTTGTCTTGAACAACTTTCCTTCAAACACTTCGGTTTCATAAACCTCATCATGGCCACATTTGGCACACTTTCTAGAAATGTCTTGCTTTGGACAATTTTTGATCCTTAACATTGCCATGTTTGGTACATTTTCCAACGATTTCTTGTTTTGGACAAGTTTCCTACATGCACTTTGATTGTATTTTGACATGCACATCATCATTGCCACGTTCGGCACTTTCATAATCAACTTTCATCATGATCATTTGCATAAAATTTACCTTGCATCCATCCGTACGAGACTCCTCATCATAGACTAGAGATACAGATTCTCGCCCCGAAGATACAGATTCTTCAGAGATACAGATTCTCGCCCCGAAGATACAGATTCTTCAAGGTAATAGATTCTCGCCACTAAGATACAGATTCTTCAGAGATACAGATTCTCGCCCCGAAGATACAGATTCTTCAGAGATACAGATTCTCGCCCCGAAGATTCAGATTCTTCAGAGATACAGATTCTCACCAGAGTAGCAGAACTTACCAGAGTAGCAGAACTCACCAGAGTAGCAGAACTCACCAGAGTAGAAGAGCTCAATCCCCTAGGCTCGTCATAAGACCTAGAACCATCCTTTAGGCTCATCATAAGACCTAGTTGCATTCCTTTAGGCTCGTCATAAGACCTAGATCCAACCTTTAGGCTCGTCATAAGACCTAGTTGCATTCCTTTAGCTTACCCACTCTCGTCAAACACATTGCATTCATCTCATTCATATAGGCTCGTCATAAGACCTAACTGCATTATCCAGGCGCGTCACAAGACCTGGCGACAAAAAATTTGGTGAGGTGATGACAATAAATCCTCCTGTGTTATGTCAGCTTACTTTGGGATCAACGAATGGTGGGCGAAGGCAATAAGTCCCCAGGGTTTTTACCAGGAGTTATCCCTGCACACCGGCTTGGGGGGCGATGGCAATAAGTCCACATTGGGTCCAGCCAGGAGCATTGGCACGGGTTTCGGTCCCCAGAAGCATCCGAGCATCATCAACATCAGTATCATCAACATCATCAGCATCATAAGCATCGCTAGCATATCAGCATTCCTGCATCTACACATTATTTCATTTTAGGTAGTCAACGCCTTAGAATAGCTTGACATCATTTCATTTATCATAGGTAGTCAACGCCTTAGAATAGCTTGACATCTTTTCATTCAGTTTAGGTAGTCGACGCATTAGAATAGCTCGACACAACCCACTAGATTTCAAACGGCATATAGGGTCTTTTAAGATCCACAATTTTGGGGTATCACTCAGGCATCAACTAGTCTTTTCACCTTCATTATAAAGCCTAGTTGACGGGGGGCAATCAGTTATACCCAAAATTTCAACCCCCCTGGAGTAGTCTCAAAGGCATACATGTTACAAAGGGTAAAATGGTCAAAATGCACCAATTGAAATACCCCAAACTTAAATATAGGGATTAAAATTAATCTAATACTTAATTAAGGGCCTAATGATGCCTAAGTAATATTGGTAAGGAAAAATAAATCCAAAAGAAATGAAGAAATGCTTAAAAAGCGAAAAACGCATATAAGCGTTAAATAACCATAGGAGGTATGAGACCTCGGTTAGTGTATTATATGGATTCTAAGGGCTTAATAAGACCTAAATAATATTAGGGAACAAATCCCGAAGGAAACGGATCCTTAAAATGGATTAAAAACACAAACGAACCTTAAGGCGCATTTTTCGAGGAAACCGGGAAAACGCGACTTTAAGCGGGTTAAATAGACTCGTAACAATTTTGGTCGACTAAATATTCATTAATAAACATTAATGAAGGTCTAGAACCAATAAAATCAATAAAATGAGAAAATAGTAAAAACCGTCAAAAACGGGAAGTTGTGGGGTAAAAACATAAATAACCCAAACTAGTGTGTCCAATATTGTAAATAGAATTTTAAAACCCATGTGGGCTGTGTATGTCAGCCGATTTATTTCCCCCTCACACACACTCTTTATTCTCTTTTCATTTGCAAAAGACAAATATAATTTAAAAAGCAAAAAGTAACATATCCCACTTTACTACCTCACATTCTATCTCCTATCCTTTCATTCTCTTCTCACGTACAGACCCACTCCTCCCCTCTCTGGCTCCTTCTTCTTCGTCCCAAGCGACAGCCATGGAGGAAATGAGAAACCACACACAAACTCCACTTCTCTCATCTTGTTAGGTGTCTAAACTCACTCCAAAAATTACAAAAACTACACCATTGTCTTCCTCTCATCAAGGGGAACACTTCCCTCTTTTCAAAATTCAAAAACAAGAACTTTCATTTCCATGGGTACTCTTGCTTTGGAGCTTCAAGACCACCATTAGAAGGCCCTCCTTCTTCTCTTTGGTTTGAGGTAAAAAGAAATCCAAAAACACTTCCTTTCTTGCTCTCATTTGCAAAATAAAGATTTCAAGTTTTGAACTCCTTTCTCCTTTTGTACCCAGCAGATTTTGGCCTCTTTGAAGGAGTAGAAATATTGTTCTTGAGCTCCTCTAAGCTTCATCCACTCCCTTGGAAGGTAATATATTCCTAAACCCTAGAAATTACCTCAAAGCATTAATGTAATCTAAAGGTTAGTTCTTGGTATTTAAACGGTGGTGTGTATGTATGGGTTGAAATGTTAGGGAATTGGGTTTACAACCGGTGGAAAGGGAAAATAAAGAAAGGAGAAAGAAGAAAGAAGGAGGGAAAGGCTAGAGGAGAACAAGGTAAATTACACTCACCTTGTGTAACTTTAGTATGTGTATTGTAACAGTTTTTTTTAGTAGTTGGAAGTGTGTAAAGTATATGGTAATGAGTAGTGAGTATATTGTAGTATAATGAGGAAGATAATATAATAGTTTTGGGAGTCTAAAAGAGGTTTAAAGACTTGGGAAAACATTGGGTAATGTATGTGTATGTGCAGGAAAATATTGTGGTATATTGTGTAGAATGATATGTAACTTGATATGGGCATTTGAATGAATGTGTGAGCTGAGAATGTGTGTGGGAAATGTTAAAAATATAGGGGAACCTCTGCCCAAATTTGTATAGAAATTGAAGGACTTAGATGTGGAAGGAGAAAGGGTAACCTAGGTGGTGACTAGGTGTATTTGAGAAGCTTATGTGAGCAGTTTTAGTAGTTTGAAAACAGATTGAGAAAGGTTTAAGTAAAGGGAGGAACTAGAGTGGTAAAGTAATGGGTTTAGAATGCTAGGGAAGCATTGGTAGAGGGAGTATTGGATGGTAAAGATTTAAGGGAAAAGCTATAGCATTGTGGAAGGAGAAAACTGTAACAGAGAAGAGAATAACAGTGGAAAAATCTGTAAGTGAACAGATATTGACAGAGGAATTTAGAGAGTGGATTAGGCTAGTTTATAGTGCTTAATCAATGCTAAAATATGCTAGATTATATGTAGGAATATTGGGGAAGAGTTTGGTAGAAGTTTGGAATTAAACAAGTTCAAAAACTTATATAAATTTTTATACTGTAACTAGTCCGGGTTTGCAAACCAGCACACAAACCCGGACTAGCATGAAAACTCGACAGAAAGTTATATAACAGGAGTGGTCCGGGTTTGCAAACCAAGACACTAACCCGGACCACCCCAAAAATACACCCGAGAGATTGGCAAAGGAATGGTCCGGGTTTACAAACCAAGACCCAAACCCGGACCACCCCAAAATTTCACCCGAGAGGTCTCCAATTGCATGGTCCGGGTTTGTAAACCCTTCCCTAAACCCGGACCACACACAAACTTGCGATTTCCAGTACTGGTCCGGGTTTGTATCCCGGACACAAACCCGAACCACACTAAAATGTGTACAGAATGTATTTTTAAGCAAAGATAAGGATGGGTGATGATGGGTAATGATGGTATAAGATAATTAAGACATGATTAATGATGTTTAAAGGTCATTAAGGCCATAAACAAGCTTAGGAAATAATTTTAAGTAGGTAACATAAGTAAAGGTATTTAAGTAACAATGGAATAGTAAGTATAACTGGAAATGGTAAGGGAAGTAATGAGTAAGGTTAGTTATGGATAATAACCATCCAATTGTATGTATGTCATAGGATTCGACTAGTTGAACACCGAAGGGAGTCGGTGAGTTCCAAAGTCAACAGTGAAAGGTATGATTTCTTCATGCCCTGTATCCTAATCTGGTTACCCCGATTTGTGTGCTTATTTGACCACCTAAATAAGATAAAAGCATGAATCGGACTATTTGCACTTACTTGTGCTTGTTTACGTTGTTCTCGATATTTGTCTTGAACAATAGTTTGTATAATTCATGAAATAATGAAATGATGTTGTGTAATTGTATCTTGTAGTGTACTTGTATATTGTATTGTATTGTATGTTGTATGGATGTGTATATGAATAATGTATTTGTGTATGTGGTTGAATGAATGACTTCTACTAATTCCTAACTACCTAACTCCTAACTTAAGTGAGTAAATTGGAATGAGTAGAAGTCCGATATAGCTTCGGCCACGCGTGAGGATGAGGAGACACAAGAGGTTGGATCCGATTCCTGACTCTTAAACTGGTCCGCGGCCCAAATCCCTTAAATGGGTAGCATCCGGATTGGTGAGTCAAGTAAATCCCGTGGTGGGACGGAGTAGTCCCCGGGCGGAGGTCCCGACGACTTAACATGAGTAAGAGTAAGTAAGTATGGATCCGTAAGTATGTATGAGTATGAGTATGTATGCGTAAGTATTGTGGAACGATAAAAGATAATCTCCACCCGATTAACCCGGGTGGACAAATGAAGCTAACAAAGTATTGGACATTGTATATGTATTGTGTATGGATTGAGTATGTAATGAGTATGTATTGTGCATTATCGTGAATGCCGAGGTAAGTAAGTATTGTTGGATTTGTATAACTTCTTGGTATGTGTTGGAATGTATTCGTGTACTCCTGTGTAAGTATTGTAGTATCGTATTTAAGAGCATGTATGCATGTATGTTTGAATGAAAATGAACTGCATGTATTCGACCAAGTGGTCGGCGTACCCTCACTAGTACGCGGGGTATGCGGTTATCATGTTCAGTGAAAGCTGACCCCTTCGGGGGAACGTTTTTAGTGTGCAGGTACCCGAAGAAGATATGGCCAAGGCACGAGACCCGTGACTACATTTGGATAGTAGTAGTAGAATGTAGAGGTGTACTAATCAGCACACCCCTTGTACTTAGGAAGTAAGTAGTTGTGAGGAATGGGTAGATGTAGACTCTTAGTGAGTATGTATGAACTTGGGAGAAGTATTGTATTTGATTTGGAACCAAGTAAACTCGGTATGTAGATTATATTGTATTGTATTGAATGAAGATTGTAGTAGTATTTGGTAAATGGAGAATGTATTGTAGATTTGTAGTACTCGGGATTCCGGTCCATCAGACCGATGCTGTATGTAGAAGTAGTTGCCTTGTTAGTCACGTGGGTGACTAACGGCATTGTATCACCCATTGTATGTAAGTATATATCCGCTGCGTGTATCTGATATGTAGGGAGATTGGACGGTAAGCACTGTACTAATGGTAGGGGTGTTACAAAAAGTGGTATCAGAGCGAAGTGTCGCTCTGATGACTGGAAATACCGAGTTTAGGGAATACCGAGTTAGGAAGTAGAAGCTTAGGGCTAAGGGCTGAGTGTTAGCATTAGAGATATGCTGTTAGGAACTCCCGGTGAGTACCGGATACCTACAGTACCAGTCCCGCCCGCCGCAAACCCCACTGTATAACTTGGGAAAGGACGCCAGAGAGAAGAAAAGTCTTCTCATACTCGGGGGAACCCGATCTGGCAGTTGTGAAGCAATCACACGGTAAACAAGAACCGACATATGGTAGATTCCAAGAACTGAGAGTCCCGGAGATGGATTCCGGTTGACCCACAACCCCCGCACTTAATAGCGGTAGGAAGGGCACTCCAACCACGAGGAGGCTACAACTTACCACAGCATGGGGCGACGTGCTTAGCAGTCGCGAAACCTAGCTAGTCAACCAACAGCAGGAAAGAAGCGCTCACCGTGCAACGGAATGGAAAAGGGAGCTGCAATGGAGCCCGAGACACAAGTCCACGGGATAGTAATACTTGAATAATACCACCAACGGTATGCTAGCTGACTAAGGACATAGTCGGAAGCGGTTAACTCCAAAGCTACAACGCCACTAAGGTTGCAATACCTGGCCAATATAGCTCAGACAACTACAAGAACAACCATGAGATATAAACCAATAGGACTACAAGCGTAGTACCTAAACGAGGAAGGCTCAGTAACCACCACAAATGTTTGGGAACGAGCCACAAGGAACGACACTAAACCAAATAGAACGGGAACCTCCAAGGAGTGGAGGAGTACCCAGATCTACAACAGCCATGTCTAGACCACCAAGAAGCCACCTAAAGGAGCGAGTATACCAATTATAGATCAATAAGATCGAGGGAAGCGTCAACAAGACTAACAAACACAAATGGAAACCATACCGTGATCGGTATAGGATTACTCAAAAACCGTCAGTACCACGCACTTGCTACAGCAAGTGCAGTAAGAACATGAACATGTAAAGGAATACTCACACGTCACAAGTACATAGTAATGTACGGTGACCGTAATGAAACAACCACAGGATCACACATCCTAACAACCAGACGTATGAAACCTTGGGAAAGCTTAACGACCGACTACTGTACTTACCAGTCAGCGAGAAGCTAGACTTGGTCAAGACCTCAAGCATGGCTATGCCATGAGAGATTTCTTTTAACACTGAACCATATTTTAAAACCCAAAAATTTTCTTTCAAAACCATAAACCTTCTTTTAAAACCTTGGATTTTAAAACCAGACCAACAGCATTACGGTGAGTATCAAAGAGTGATACAAGAGGAGTTGACAATAGAATACTTCACCTAGGCGTGTGGCGAACACTACGAGTGTACCCGTTACGGGATGTGGGACAACCGCACTCCGAAGGAGCTTGTGGGCCCGACATATAGTTGGATAAGTGGTAACGTATCAACATGGTACCCCACGTATGTATACATGTAGTGTACGAAACACGGGAAGTAGTCAACTCTGTTCTACGGACCATGAGTAAATGCAGAGCAGAACAGCTGGACACCTCAGGCGATCAAGGAGAAGGAACTCCGCTACGTAACAAGTATAAAGAACTCGGCGAATCCATCCGAAGAAAAGGAATGAGGATTAAGAAGCGTAAAGAGCACCGACTAGTAGGTATAGACATTGGACATGTCTCAAAGACTTCAAACAAATACATGGTAGCTGGAACGAACATCCAGCCCAACACAGTAAGGCGGAAGCCTAACGTGAACACCACAATGCTCAACAACGGGACATAGTTCCCAAGAGCAATCACGGGATTACCACTAAATATAAACCATCATCGAAGAGGACATTTAAACCTAGTCTCAAGCACTAGGAGCAAGTATAAACGGCCTACCCAATGACGGGAGACGTTATAACCCGAAAGGGAATAGCTTAAATATAATACCACAAGGTGGTATGGTAGACACAACATATTATTAATATTAGCCGGATGTAACGGCATAACCTGACAACACCCAGGAGCAATCCTTGAAGGGTGTCTGAATTACAACAGTCGAACGACAGCGACATGATAAAAGCACAGAAGTTAGAACGAACACTCGGTTAAGACGCCGAAGGGATTTCACTTAACAGGAAATGCCCTAAATTACGAAGAGGCGCTGATTAAAACCAGAATGCCTAAAGGACCTCCTATGAACGGAAGCGTGATGTCATGACTTACCAAGAGCCCAGTAATACCTCCAGCCTATGGGGTATACAAGGAGTGAAAATGTGTATAAGCAGCTTGCAAAGAGCATAGCTTGCAGCAATAGGGCTTACATGCCACAAACCAACTACGTTATGTAAACTTGAACGGTTGCAAAACCCACACCATTTAATAACAAGACTTGCAAGAGATATTGTCTTATACGACAAAGAAATCAACAACCAGACCATCAATTCAGACCCAACATCTTGAGTGGCTTGTAGTAATGGCCAACTCAGTGTCACCGTCACTAGAGCATCAGTCTAGTATACAGTTGACAAGCTTTTAGTTACCTTCATGCCTTTTGTAGCAATGGTAGCACAGAGGCATAAGAATCATGATAATGCCAACATTGGCCTAGTCCACACTTGGACACTACGAGAAACCCAAGGGAAGGTACCCCTCATTAGCCAAAGACCACCAATGTGGTGAAGATGTGAACCCTTTGAAAGGCTTCCATCTATTATAACAGAAAAGCCTACACATATAGATATTGCCAAGGGGCGATGGAATAAGGAAATGAGATTTCCAAACCGTTATGACTTAAGGAGTAAGCATACTCCGTATGCACCCAAGCATGTTGTGAACCGTTGTATAAATACTAACATAGTGAACCTCTTCATGAGACCTATGAGTGGAAACAAGCCTCTCAACAAGAACTTCATCTATCAATGATAGAACGGGACCAGAAAACCCTTGAAGTTTCTCGGGATGTCCCGGTGATGTACATACAAATGTAAACTACACAGGAAGAGCTTATAACCTATGCTCAACACTGGGAAACAATAATTGTCAAAAACAATCAATGTGAATACACATTGAACGCCACGAATGACTAACGCTCAAGAGAGCTTATAACCCGATGAATTACCCCATCCTTGGTCAACCAAGATACTTGGTAAATTGTATCATAAATGGTGAAGCAATGTGAGGTAAGCCAACCTACACATGAAATCCAAATAGAAATAAAACGTCCCCACATTGGGAAGATAGTAATACTGTGATATGCTACGACAACCATCATACACACGAACAGAGGAAACCCTCAGTGTTCATGCCATAAGGAAATGGTGCCAACGACAATGGCAATGAGTAAAGACAAACTACCACAGTAACCGAGACAGTAAAAACGATGTTGTATAATGAGTAAGAATGCGGTGCGCAACAAGCGACCGCTATGAGGAAGTAGTCAAGCAATGACACGGAGTATAAGTATGAGAAGATAGGCAGAAATATTTATTCCTATGCGATCACATAAGTGATTTACTATCAAGCGTTTACGCCTCTACACTCTGTATGACTGAGTGTTTTGGTATTGCACTTGTGCAGCTAATGATCAAGTGGGATAGCTAGGAATGTAGGAAATGTAAATCGTAGTAAACCTTTCTTTCACCAACAACTTGGCATAAGCCAGTTAAGCAAGCTTAGCAGTAGACCGTGCGGCCTAAGGCACAAATAGTGTAAAACACACTAACAATCACAAAATGTGAATTCCAATGGAATAAAGGTGAAAGGAGACTTAAGAAAGTCACTAGGACCGATGCATAGAAATGCAAGGTCATACAAGTAAAAGACACTTGTACCGAACCAGAAGAACTGGTATAATTCGGAAGCTAGTGACGACAGAGGAAGCGCTACAGTTAAGTGGTGACTTAACCTCGCCCGACAATAAGTCGGAGGAACTTAATGAATAATCGCGGAAGCACGATTAGCATGTGTAGTAGATTACCAGAGAGCTGGTTACAATCTAAAACTAATTATAGTTCAAACACGGTAAAAGAATACCGCAATTGTTTAGTAAACCTTATTCCCATAATAGACGGATAAAAAGGTGAGGTATAGCACGCTAAGGATAACATGAAGGGTAAGTAACCCGAGTTATCAGGGTCGCGCAGCAGAAGCTAGTGGGCCCTAGCTATATACCTAGTAAGTATAGTAGAATGGCTATTAATGCCTTGAAGCCTAATAGGCTGGAACCGAATTAATCATGAGTTAAATAAACTCATATAGGAATCCTTGGTGCAAGACTAAACCATCGTTATCGTTAGGATCCTTTGACAAGGGTATATTATGTAACAAACCGTAAAGAAGCTAAAACGCTTCAGATTGCCCAATTGAGTAAACCAATGTTTGGTAATAATAACATATGGTAGATTACGTGGGCGTAATCCCTTTTAAGGGGCGTAGAGCGAAAACCGCATAATGTGAATTTTATGAATAAAACACATAAACTATAATGTGCATAGCACAAATGAGAATTGATTTGATGACTGGTACTATGTTAAATAAACATAAGTATTCATTCATATTGAGATTATGGTAATTAGGCACGAGAGATGCAAATACCATAGGATGAGTAGTATACCTATCTTGTAACCCCAGTGTAAGTGTATTAGTGAGGAAGAGTAACGAGTAGTGGACGGAGCTCCACAAGTATTGTATCCCTTAAAGAAGTAGTACGAAATAATTGAGAGTAGTTGATGAACGGAACATACAAGTAGTGTATTCGGAGGTAAATTATTGGAAGTAAATTGAGGATGACTGAATTTCATAAGTATTGCAATTCTTAGTAGATTATTTGAGATGTTGGAGAGTAATGGATGAAAGTAGCGAAGATTGATGAAATGAGCACTTCGGTATTGAGTCTTAGAGTAAAGCATTTGGGAAGTAGAGTAAGGATGGTTGATGGACTAAATTCCATCCCTTGGAGTTGTATGAATTTATAATTATGACTAGGAAGAGTAAAAAGATATAAAATGCAATTAATTGAATTATCTGTTTGTTTGAAACTGATGTGGGAAGTCGAACTTGATCCTGATCAGATCAAGGGAAACCGAACACAAATTAGGGTGGAGAGATAGTTCAACACTGATGCTGATCATATCAGGGTCGAATGATTCTTGAAGCTCCCCTTAAGTGGTCACAAGAATCACACATAGGATAGAGGTAATGAATATAAATTGGAATTTGGAGTTGTGTGTTTTAGAAAATTTCTAATCAGTAGTTGTAAAAGAATTTTTCTTAGACTGGAGAGTAAGTAATTGTTGGAAGTTATACCGGAGAAGATAGTAGAGTAGCATGTTATATTATTCCAAGGGCAACAGGACATAGAGGAGTCCTGTGTCGAGATGACCTGAGTGCCTACGGGATTGTGATGTGTATTGCATTGCTTTGGGGATAGCTTTGCACTGTATGTATGTATAAAGGTTGTAATGAGGAACCGGACGGTTGATAGTAATATGGATTGGAGTAATTATTGTACATTGGTATGGTATGGAAAGGAGAAACATTGAGTAATGAATTTGGGAATTGTAAGGAGGAGGAATGTATGGCTTCGGTATTAGGCAAGTATAAATGAGTAAGTATAGAAATCCCATAACCGCGAACAACTTTGAGGACAAAGTTCTTAAGGGGGTAGATTGAAATACCCCGAACTTAAATATAGGGATTAAAATTAATCTAATACTTAATTAAGGGCCTAATGATGCCTAAGTAATATTGGTAAGGAAAAATAAATCCAAAAGAAATGAAGAAATGCTTAAAAAGCGAAAAACGCTATATAAGCGTTAAATAACCATAGGAGGTATGAGACCTCGGTTAGTGTATTATATGGATTCTAAGGGCTTAATAAGACCTAAATAATATTAGGGAACAAATCCCGAAGGAAACGGATCCTTAAAATGGATTAAAAACACAAACGAACCTTAAGGCACGTTTTTCGAGGAAACCGGGAAAACGCGACTTTAAGCGGGTTAAATAGACTCGTAACAATTTTGGTCGACTAAATATTCATTAATAAACATTAATGAAGGTCTAGAACCAATAAAATCAATAAAATGAGAAAATAGTAAAAACCGTCAAAAACGGGAAGTTGTGGGGTAAAAACATAAATAACCCAAACTAGTGTGTCCAATATTGTAAATAGAATTTTAAAACCCATGTGGGCTGTGTATGTCAGCCGATTTATTTCCCCCTCACACACACTCTTTATTCTCTTTTCATTTGCAAAAGACAAATATAATTAAAAAGCAAAAAGTAACATATCCCACTTTACTACCTCACATTCTATCTCCTATCCTTTCATTCTCTTCTCACGTACAGACCCACTCCTCCCCTCTCTGGCTCCTTCTTCTTCTTCCCAAGCGACGGCCATGGAGGAAATGAGAAACCACACACAAACTCCACTTCTCTCATCTTGTTAGGTGTCTAAACCCACTCCAAAAATTACAAAAACTACACCATTGTCTTCCTCGCATCAAGGGGAACACTTCCCTCTTTTCAAAATTCGAAAACAAGAACTTTCATTTCCATGGGTACTCTTGCTTTGGAGCTTCAAGACCACCATTAGAAGGCCCTCCTTCTTCTCTTTGGTTTAAGGTAAAAAGAAATCCAAAAACACTTCCTTTCTTGCTCTCATTTGCAAAATAAAGATTTCAAGTTTTGAACTCCTTGCTCCTTTTGTACCCAGCAGATTTTGGCCTCTTTGAAGGAGTAGAAATATTTTTCTTGAGCTCCTCTAAGCTTCATCCACTCCCTTGGAAGGTAATATATTCCTAAACCCTAGAAATTACCTCAAAGCATTAATGTAATCTAAGGGTTAGTTCTTGGTATTTAAACGGTGGTGTGTATGTATGGGTTGAAATGTTAGGGAATTGGGTTTACAACCGGTGGAAAGGGAAAAGAAAGAAAGGAGAAAGAAGAAAGAAGGAGGGAAAGGCTAGAGGAGAACAAGGTAAATTACACTCACCTTGTGTAACTTTAGTATGTGTATTGTAACAGTTTTTTTTAGTAGTTGGAAGTGTGTAAAGTATATGGTAATGAGTAGTGAGTATATTGTAGTATAATGAGGAAGAGAATATAATAGTTTTGGGAGTCTAAAAGAGGTTTAAAGACTTGGGAAAACATTGGGTAATGTATGTGTATGTGCAGGAAAAATATTGTGGTATATTGTGTAGAATGATGTGTAACTTGATATGGGCATTTGAATGAATGTGTGAGCTGAGAATGTGTGTGGGAAATGTTAAAAATTTAGGGGAACCTCTGCCCAAATTTGTATAGAAATTGAAGGACTTAGATGTGGAAGGAGAAAGGGTAACCTAGGTGGTGACTAGGTGTATTTGAGAAGCTTATGTGAGCAGTTTTAGTAGTTTGAAAACAGATTGAGTAAAGGGAGGAACTAGAGTGGTAAAGTAATGGGTTTAGAATTCTAGGGGAAGCATTGGTAGAGGGAGTATTGGATGGTAAAGATTTAAGGGAAAAGCTATAGCATTGTGGAAGGAGAAAACTGTAACAGAGAAGAGAATAACAGTGGAAAAATCTGTAAGTGAACAGATATTGACAGAGGAATTTAGAGAGTGGATTAGGCTAGTTTATAGTGCGTAATCAATGCTAAAATATGATAGATTATATGTAGGAATATTGGGGAAGAGTTTGGTAGAAGTTTGGAATTTAAACAAGTTCAAAAACTTATATAAATTTCTATACTGTAACTAGTCCGGGTTTGCAAACCAGCACACAAACCCGGACTAGCATGAAAACTCGACAGAAAGTTATATAACAGGAGTGGTCCGGGTTTGCAAACCAAGACACTAACCCGGACCACCCCAAAAATACACCCGAGAGATTGGCAAAGGAATGGTCCGGGTTTGCAAACCAAGACCCAAACCCGGACCACCCCAAAATTTCACCCGAGAGGTCTCCAATTGCATGGTCCGGGTTTGTAAACCCTTCCCTAAATCCGGACCACACACAAACTTGCGATTTCCAGTACTGGTCCGGGTTTGTATCCCCGGACACAAACCCGAACCACACTAAAATGTGTACAGAATGTATTTTTAAGCAAAGATAAGGATGGGTGATGATGGGTAATGATGGTATAAGATAATTAAGACATGATTAATGATGTTTAAAGGTCATTAAGGCCATAAACAAGCTTAGGAAATAATTTTAAGTAGGTAACATAAGTAAAGGTATTTAAGTAACAATGGAATAGTAAGTATAAACTGGAAATGGTAAGGGAAGTAATGAGTAAGGTTAGTTATGGATAATTAACCATCCAATTGTATGTATGTCATAGGATTCGACTAGTTGAACACCGAAGGGAGTCGGTGAGTTCCAAAGTCAACGGTGAAAGGTATGATTTCTTCATGCCCTGTATCCTAATCTAGTTACCCCGATTTGTGTGCTTATTTGACCACCTAAATAAGATAAAAGCATGAATCGGACTATATTGCACTTACTTGTGCTTGTTTACGTTGTTCTCGATATTTGTCTTGAACAATAGTTTGTATAATTCATGAAATATGAAAGATGATGTTGTGTAATTGTATCTTGTAGTGTACTTGTATATTGTATTTTGTATTTTGTATGGATGTGTATATGAATAATGTATTTGTGTATGTGGTTGAATGAATGACTTCTACTAATTCCTAACTACCTAACTCCTAACTTAAGTGAGTAAATTGGAATGAGTAGAAGTCCGATATAGCTTCAGCCACGCGTGAGGATGAGGAGACACAAGAGGTTGGATCCGATTCCTGACTCTTAAACTGGTCCGCGGCCCAAATCCCTTAAATGGGTAGCATCCCGGATTGGTGAGTCAAGTAAATCCCGGTGGTGGGACGGAGTAGTCCCCGGGCCGGAGGTCCCGACGATTTAACATGAGTAAGAGTAAGAGTAAGTAAGTATGGATCCGTAAGTATGTATGAGTATGAGTATGTATGCGTAAGTATTGTGGAACGAGTAAAAGAGTAATCTCCACCCGATTAACCCGGGTGGACAAATGAAGCTAACAAAGTATTGGACATTGTATATGTATTGTGTATGGATTGAGTATGTAATGAGTATGTATTGTGCATGTATCGTGAATGCCGAAGGTAAGTAAGTATTGTTGGATTTGTATAACTTCTTGGTAAGTGTTGGAATGTATTCGTGTACTCCTGTGTAAGTATTGTAGTATCGTATTTAAGAGCATGTATGCATGTATGTTTAAATGAAAATGAACTGCATGTATTCGACCAAGTGGTCGGCGTACCCTCACTAGTACGCGGGGTATGCGGTTATCATGTTCAGCGAAAGCTGACCCCTTCGGGGGAACGTTTTTGTGCAGGTACCCGAAGAAGATATGGCCAAGGCACGAGACCCGTGACTACATTTGGATAGTAGTAGTAGAATGTAGAGGTGTACTAATCAGCACACCCCTTGTACTTAGGAAGTAAGTAGTTGTGAGGAATGGGTAGATGTAGACTCTTAGTGAGTATGTATGAACTTGGGAGAAGTATTGTATTGATTTGGAACCTAGTAAACTCGGTATGTAGATTATATTGTATTGTCTTGGAGTATTGTATTGAATGAAGATTGTAGTAGTATTTGGTAAATGGAGAATGTATTGTAGATTTGTAGTACTCGGGATTCCGGTCCATCAAACCGATGTTGTATGTAGAAGTAGTAGCCTTGTTAGTCACGTGGGTGACTAACGGCATTGTATCACCCATTGTATGTAAGTATATATCCGCTGCGTGTATCTGATATGTAGGGAGATTGGACGGTAAGCACTGTACTAATGGTATGGGTGTTACACCAATGCAGGATTTTCCAGGGACATTCTCGGGATTTTTCTATTCTCATATGACTTGTTCATTATCTCCAAACACCTCCAAATATCATAGTCGTTATGAAAGGTATTTCATGATTTTCTGAAAATATTTATTCTTGAAATTAAGCTTTTAATATGCAAGTTTCTTTAATAATTAACACATGAAATAGCCTCAAAATAGAAATAAAAAGGTTTTCAAAATTAAAATAAATTGTCACATGGTTGCATGACTACATACAGTCAAAACCTGAAATCATTTATTTGGAACCTTAACCCAAAATTTAAAGAGAAATTCAATCATTTTTGCAATTTTCTCTCTCCTCTGGAAAATACCGAAATCAAAACAAAATGTCATGAAATGTTAACACAAGATAGAGGATGATTTTTAGAGACTAATGCCATTGGAGTTTCGTTATTTTGACTTACCATAATAAGTTATGAATTATGGAGATTCCAGATTGTGAGATTTTTATCTAATCGGTTATTTATCAAAATAACCTGATTCCAGCTCTCAAAATTCTTAAATATCATCCTTTATCTTCAGTTAAAAATTTCATAATTTTTCTCGGCCTGCAACATATTTTAAAAAATCGGATTCCCTTAGAGCACAAAATCAGGGTTTTAGATAAAAATCTTGTTCTATCAACATGGCCTTGCTCTTTCTATAAAAGGACCTTCCAAAAATGACCTAGGGCAGAGGAGAACATTCCCATAGTCAGGAAACACAGCCGTCTTTGCCTCCCACGTTTTCAACCTCCAAACACCCGAAACTCTACCGAAATCATCCCAAAATCACCAGAAACACATTCTTTCTTCTCCCATTGAACTTCCAAGCATCAAAAACACCACAAATACAACCAAAACGTGCTTAACAACACAAGG
The DNA here is from genome assembly GCA_023374045.1 of Limonium bicolor. NCBI lineage: Eukaryota > Viridiplantae > Streptophyta > Magnoliopsida > Caryophyllales > Plumbaginaceae > Limonium > Limonium bicolor. The sequence continues at coordinate 215,171,092 of CM041778.1, read as the reverse complement.
AAGAAGATTCAGAAGCTCAGGTCAAGTCAAACCCGGATCAGCCGCCAACGAAGCTTTCAAGATTCCGACGTGAAGGAACAACAAATTTTCGAAATCAAAACAGGGTAAAAACCAAATTCTCTAACCCTCTGGTCTAAATACACTTCTGGTTGAAATTGCTAACCGAATTGATTTTTCCTTGCTTCTGAATTAAGGTTTGTTTGTGTTTCTGCCTTCTAACTTGATCGTTAAGTTTCACATTAAATTCGATTTCAAATTGAAAACTTTTAATTACTAACGTGTTTGTAATCTTTCAGGCTACACACCCATAAAATTTGAGCTCAAAACACCTTCGGAAACCATCAAAAACCCACTGTCCGTGGGTTGTCCGTGACCTCAGACTCATTGTCCGGGACCACGGACGGTTGTCGTGACCACGGACACCCACGGACGGTGGTGGAATTTTACATTTTTCAATTTTTTCAATTTTTTTCAAAATTTGGGTTTCTGTCAATACATGTCCGGGCCCACAGACACCCTGTCTGTGGCCCCGGACTTTTCAAGTTTGTGTTTTTATTTTTGTTCTGTTTTTGAAATCATTTAATTCAATTGGGGTCCGTGGTCTCGGACATTAGGTCCGTGGCTACGGACGTAATAAAAATTTGACCTAATTCTGCCTCCGAAACCCTAGTTTAGGTAGCTTTTAATTTCCTTTTTAATTTTCTGTCAAAAAATGCTAAAAAAACAAAAAAAACAGAAGCTCGCGCACTTAGGTTAAAGCGACTCGTAATAAGCCGTAATTAAACTAAGTAGAGGAAAAACGACTTCTAGGGGTAATGAAAGTAGTTGAACCCTAAATAAGTCGAATACCAAGCCCCCGAACCCGAACTCTACCTTTCCTAATTTATCCTAGGTTAAAATTAGGTGGCGACTCATAATAGGTTCCAGTGAGCTAGCTTAGGTTTTATAATTATTGTTATATGACATAGTTATTAATCTTAGGTTATAAGTGGACCTAAAACCCGGCTAGATCCCAATCAACTTTAATCAACATAGGATAGGGTTTAAAATCGAGGCTCACAATGTGCCAACAAAATGTACTACAATACATACATACTATGCAATTCTAACTCGAAGCAATGGAAAAGCAAAAGGCTCTACCCCCTTAAAAGGGGTATGCCCCGTACCCTCCGTACTATACGGATACTAGACAGGTAGTCTACAAATAATTGTGGGTACTTCGCCTTCATGGCGTCCTCTAATTCCCAAGTCGCTTCCTCGACATCGTGGTTAGACCACAAGACCTTCATCATTCATACAGATTTATGGAGAGTGTCTCTAGTTTTCGTATCAAGGATTCGCAATGGAGTCTTGATGTATCTCATCGTCGGCTCTAGGGATAGGTGCTCGGGTTCTAATACATGAGAAGGATCGGCTATGTATTTCTTGAGTTGTGATACATGAAAGACATCATGAACACGCCCCAATTCTTCAAGCAATGCTAGCCTATAAGCCACAGCTCCAATCCTCTCAGTAATCGTGTACGGGCCTACAAATTTTGGGCTCAGCTTGCCCTTCTGGCCAAATCGAAAGACGCCCTTCATAGGTGAAACGTGCAAGAACACTTGGTCGCCCACGGCGAACTCAAGGTCGTGTCGTCACACATTCGCATAGGATTTCTATCTATCTTGGGCTGCTTTTAATTTTGCTCGAATTTGTTGCATTTCCGCTTCAACTTGCTCAAGGTACTCCGGTCCTATGATGACCGCTTCACTTGACTCATCCCAACACAACAGGATACGGCAGGGTCTACCATATAAAGCTTGGAAAGGCGACATCTTAATCGAAGCATGATAGCTATTGTTGTACGAAAACTCGATAAGATGAAGCTTATCAATCCAGCTCCCCTGGAAGTCAAGGCACATGCTCTAAGCATGTCCTCAAGTGTCTAGATGGTCCTTCTGTTTGACCGTCGGTCAGTAGATGGAAGGAGGTGCTCAGCTTCAGCTCAGTACCAAGCGCTTCCCGTGTTGCTCTCTAGTATCTCGAAAGAAATCTGGTGTCGCGGTCAGATACTATGGTTTTTGGGACTCCGTGTGTCAGATGATCTCCTTGTCGAATAGCTCCGCGAGCTTCGCCACCTTCCAGGTGTCCTTCATCGGTATGAATCGGGTAACCTTGGTAAGACGATCGACTACTACCCAGATCATGTTGAGTCCTCCCCTGGCAGGTGGGAGTCCTACAACAAAATCCATGGAGATATCGTGGAATTTCCACTCCGGAATTGGCATAGATTGTACCATTCCTCCCGATCTTCGGTGCTCGAATTTCACCTTCTGGCATGTGAGACACCTCAGAACATACTCAGTCACGTCGGATTTCATTCCTGGCCACTAGAAGTACCTCTTCATGTCTTTGTACATTTTGGAGGCTCCCGGATGGACATGCAATGTGGAACAATGTGACTCTCGCAGAATGCGATCCCTTAGCTCAGCATTGCTTCGGGGAACGCATAATCTGCCATTCAACCGGATCAGACCATCTTCATGCAATTTGAAGTCGTACTTTCGGTTCTCGAAGGTATCCTCTGTGATTTTCTGTCTGATCTCTGTGAAGTAAGGGTCGCTCAACTGAGCGTCTCGCACCTCATCAACCAAGCTAGAAGAAGCGAGTAGCGAATGGAGCGAGTGTGCTCGACGGCTCAAGGCGTCGGCTACAGCGTTTGCCTTCCCTTCTTTATATTGGAGGTTGATGTCGTAATCTGATAGAAACTCCATCCACCTTCTCTGTCTTAAATTCAATTCCTTCTGTGTGAATACATACTGTAAGCTTTTGTGGTCGGAGTAGATGGTGATGCTTACCGCATAGAGATAGTGTCGCCATATCTTCAAGGCGAAGACAATGGCTCCTAACTCTAGATCGTGTGTCGGGTAATGTTCCTCATGTTTTTTCAGCTGGCGGGAGGCATAGGCTACTACCTTGCCATGCTGCATGAGTAAGCATCCCATTCCCTTGCCCGATGCATCACAATACACCTCAAATCCCTCCATGCCCTCTGGAAGAGTGAGAATTGGCACTGAGGTCAATGAGTCTTTCCGGCTCTGGAAGGATACCTCACACTCGTCTGTCCACACAAACGGTGCATCTTTCTTCATCAATGACGTCATGGGCTTAGCGACTTTCGAGAAGTCCTTTACAAACCTCCGGTAATAACCGGCTAGGCCAAGAAAGCTCCGAATGTCGGTAACAGTCTTAGGTCTAGGCCATAATTGTACTGCTTCGATTCTCGATGGATCAACTGTTATACCCACGCTTGAGATGACATGACCGAGGAAAGATACCTGATCTAGCCAAAACTCGCACTTGGAGAACTTCGCATACAGCTGGTTCTTGCGTAGTGTCTCAAGTACTCTTCTCAAGTGGTTTTCATGTTCTTCTGCTGACTTTGAATACACGAGAATGTCGTCGATGAATACTACTACTGAAGTGTCTAGCTGATCACTGAATAACCGATTCATTAAGTCCATGAATTTGGCTGGTGCGTTAGACAAACCGAATGGCATCACCGTGAATTCGTAGTGGCCATATCTTGTTCGGAATGCGGTTTTCTCAATGTCTTGCTCTTTGATAGCAATCTGGTGATATCCGGATCAGAGGTCAATCTGGGAGAAGACTGAAGCTCCCTTCAACTGATCGAACATGTCGTCGATGCGTTGCAATGGATACTTGTTCTTTACAGTGACTGCATTCAATTCATGGTAGTCAATGCAGAGTCGGAGGCTACCGTTCTTCTTCTTTACGAAGAGGACCGGTGCTCCCCAGGGTGATACGCTCGGGCGTATAAACCCTTTGTCGAGTAAATCACGCAATTGCTCCTTGAGCTCTGTCATTTCTGCAGGTGCCATACGGTATGGTGCCCTAGCAATGGGACCAGTACCAGGTACAAGGTCAATTTCAAACTCAACTACTCTCTGCGGTGGCATACCAGGCAGCTCTTTCGGGAATACATCGGGGAATTCTGATACAACTGATACATCGGTGTTGAATTCTGGATCTCTTTCTAGGTCTTGCACATGGCATAAATACATATCATGTCCTTTTCTGAGCTCCCGGTACATATCCATAGCGGAGATGACTGTAGTCGAAGGCTCTCTCGGCCTATGGCGGTATGAGACAGTGACCCTAGACGGACTCTTGAGCAGCAGTCTATGCTCGGCGTAGAGGATTCGTCCCTTGTGCCGCTCCAACCAATTCATCCCGACTATCAAGTCGAATCCCAACCCATTGAATTCGATGAAGGAGATGGGAAACTCTTCGCCTTTGATTGGAATTGTGGCGGTTCGGTAATACTTGGTACATCTTACTCGCTCCTTCGACGGGAGAGTAACCAAGAAATTCGGTAACTCATCTGCGTCTAGCCCCAACCTTTTTGCAAAAGATGGGGATACAAAGGTGTGAGAGGCACCAGAGTCGAATAGTACTGAGGCTTCAATGCCGTTTACTGGGAAGGTTCCCGTTAGAATGGTGCTGCTCTTATCGGCTTGTGCTTCGGTGAGGATACTCAGGTTACCTTGGGTACCGAGTCCACAACCTAATTATTCATAAGATTTATAAGCAACGATTGTGGAACGCAAGTGGAATTTAATAATCAACACTGCGCTTTATTGATAAACCATCCATCATACATACTGTGTCTCTAATACACGTTACTAATGGGTTACATGCTACTACAAGATTAATACTTTCTAAAGGTAAGGTTCAGGCGTCCTGGTTTCATGTGTGTGGCATTGATTATTGCCGGTGGTGCCGTATTCAACTTGATCTTCTTGATCCCGTGATACAGCAACCTTGATTTTCCACCCATGATTAGAACATCTCCTGATCTCAATACTAGCTTCTCCGTGAGGTCCACACGCTTCTGCTCGCTATACAAGAATACTGCGTCATCACCAATGGACCAAGACACTACGGGCACTCCTTGTTCAAGAGATTTCGTTGTCTCGTCCTTATCTTGGTGTAAGCCAAGTCGTCCTTCTTTCTCATAGAAGTTGACGAAACATAAGTCTGCTTCAAGTGCAGGGGTTGGGTCATCTTCACATTGTTGTGCGACTTCTACAGCTTGAGTAACAAGCGTTTGGAATTCAGTGGGTATTGATGGAGGTGTTGCTCCGTCTCCTGCTCGTGTCTTCTGGTATGTCTTGGTATAAGGGTTCCAATCCTTTCCCAAGCACATCATCTTCAGCTTCATGGTTACTCCACTGGGGAATTCGGGTGTATAAAATCCTCCTGGACCTGTCCCTAGTTCATTGCATCGTCGGATGATCGAAATTTGTGCTTCGAGTGTCAGGTATCCTTTTAATAAAATCATACCTAGGCGGATAACCTGACACTGCTCGTCGGTGTAGTGGTGAGTGGTGATGTCGGTTTCTTCATGGAGCGGGTTTGAAGGTATTGGGTAACAGATATTGAATCTCCCTAAGGTGGTAAATTTCATCTATGTAAGTTCTAGTTTCAACTTGTTCGTTTCATGCTCAAATACGTACTTCAATTCTACTTACTCATGCTCAAATTCTTACTTCGTGTACTTACGCATTCATGCATTCACTCATAAAGGTAATTCAATACTTAGTCATGCTCTCCAAGGATCAAAGGTTACAGTTAATACCTAGGCCGGACTTAGTACCGGTCCCGTCATGGTCAATGATGTGCAAGGCCGGCTGCCTCTATGGTGCGCCTTTCTGCGGACTTCGGGACCCCTATCCCTGCGAGGTATGCTGGGGCTGAGCATCAGCAGACACAACCTCCTTGCCTTCACGTTGCTTGTAGCCCTGGTAGTTGCCCTTGGGCTTCGAGTTCTCTGGGCATACATTAGCACGGTGCCCCGGTTACTGGCAGTTGTAGCATCGGATCTCCCTTCCTTGGCAATTGGTGCCGGGATGATCCTTGTTGCAGTTCCGCCACACATAGCTTCGGCCATCATTTTGGATCTTGCCATAGCCAGTACCAGATTCTGTAGCTTCTATATTAGCAATGTTCGGTATACTTATACTAATTCACATACACATCAATTTACAAGCTCACTAGTTCGGTTTCGGGTTCTTACCCTTATAGGGCTGAGACCTCAGTGGCTTTGCTGCCACTGATGCAGTGTAGGCGAGCTGCAACGGCTCAGCTGCCTTGCCCTTCTCAACATGGGCTCTGTTGTCTCCCGGGGTACTCTTCTAGTTTTAGTGGGAGTACTTCCCATTTTTCTTCTTCCATGGCTTGTTCTGTTTTGGTTCATCGGAGTTGTTATCTTTGCTGCTCACCTTGCGCTTCAGCGCTTGCTCTTCATCTCTTAGCTGGCAGGTGATCTCAACTCGAGATGCAGCGTGTTAACACTTCTGAAGTATTCGACATTAGGTTACGCATTTACATACGGGGATACTAATTCGCATTGATTTTGGTATCTAAAGGTTTAAAAATGTTTACCCGAAGGGAGGTAAACCGTGTGAATCCCATGCCATACCGGAGTCGATGGCTCAATCCGCCATAGAAGCGGTCGACCAAGACTTGGCCGGTATACCCAAGGTTGGGTAGGAGTCTAAGGATGTAGGTAAAGGTACGGTAATACTCATCAACCGTCATCTTCTCTGTCATCTTGAGGGCATCGAGCTCAAGCCTCTTCTTGGTCTTGACATACTCGGGATAGTATTTGGATCGGAGGAGAGAGGTGAATGCTTCCCAACCGAATGTGGGGTCGGCAACGTGCTCGGCCTTGACGAGCTTCCACCAGTCCATAGCCGCATCCTTGAGGTAGTACGCAGCTATCCTTACTTGAGCTCCAGCAGGGGTCTCGAGAGTCTCAAAAGCCGTCTCCATCTCGGAGATATAAGCCTCGAGCTTGGCGGGGTCGCTCTCGCCTCTAAAGTAGGGAGGTCAGAGGTCGGCGACTACCTTTACCCAATTGGTTTCACGGGGCTGAGGCGGGTCGGGCTGTTGCTGTTAGTTTTGTTGCACTTACTGTTGGGCTGCAGTCATTAACTGGGGCATCAGTTGCGCCACAGTGGCGGCGATCGTCTGCGAGCCAGATCCCTCTGTGGACCCTCCACGGCGTCCACGACCACTTCCTCTGCCTGACATCTGAACAAGCACGGGTTACATTAGATACTGTGACAATGTGACCATCTGGTCTTGAATTTAAGCAATGGTATCATCTGAACGGACGATAGGGGTATCCGTTATCATTAACGGTCATTCCTAGTTAGGTTTCTAATTTTCCATTATAGAACGGTTTATAACCTAACTCGGTAATCACTACACTCGGTATTCTAATCTTCAGAGCGCTACTACGCTCTGATACCACTTTTTGTAACACCCCAACCGCTAATCCTTCCATTACCCTCTAATCGTCTCCATACTTACTCTTACACGCAGCGGATACTTACCAACTCCAGGAGGATGATACAACGCCGTTAACCATTCCAAGACTAACAAGGCTACTACTACTGATATCGGTCTGAAGATTAAGATATACCGAGTAACAAAATGCTTACAATACACTTCCAATACTTACTTACAACTTTGATTACCGAGTATCCAAAATATATGAATTACATTCCAAGTCTACAAATCTATTCCAAAATTATGAGTTTACACATTCCCTCATTCATTATAAGTTTCACAATTCAATTCTCTCAAAAGGGTGTACCTTATGGTACATCGGCTACTCAAAAAGGCATAAGCTTGTACAACTCAGTACACCAATTTCGATCTACTAACTACCCCAAAAAGAATTCATCCCGGTCTTTACTTGACCTTCAGATCTCACGGGTACCTGTAAATAAAAACAGTGCCCCAAGGGGCTCAGCTAAACGCTGCATATGAAATCCGCATACCCCGCGTACTAGCGAGGGTACGCCGACTATTTATTCGAATACATGCGGTTTGTTATTCATATATACATACATGCTCTTATTCAATACAATACATTCATATCACAAAGCATACATACATTCACTACATACAAGGAAGACATTACAAGTCAACCATTCATACTTACTGGAATACGGAGATACATTTCTCCAATACATACACAGTGCTTGTTAGCTTCTTTACTCACCCGGGTTAATCGGGTGTACATTACTCTTTTACTCGTGGTCAATGACTTACGCTAGTCAAGACCATTACTCATACAAATACTTTACTTATTTACTTACTCAATTCAAGTCAGTTTGACCTCCGGGCAGGGACTACTATATCCCACCACCGGGCTTTAGGGTGGCTCACCAATCCAGGATGCTACCCATTTAAGGGGTTTGGTTCATGGAAAGGATTAAGGCCAGGATTCGGATCCAACCTCTTGTGTTTCCTTATCCTCATGTGTGGCCGAAACTATATCGGACTTCTACTCATTCCATTTTACTCAATACTCAAGTTAGGAGTTAGGTGGTTAGGAATTAGTAGAAGTCATTACTTCCGTACCATAGGTTAATACACTATACAAGTACACATCAAGCTGTATATACACTTCCTTCTCATCCATTCATTTCATAAATTATACAAACTAAGTGTTCAAGGCATTTCATCATGAACAATATAATACAAGCACAAGTAAGTGCATTAAAAGTCTGATTCGTGCATTTATCTGATTAGGTGATCACATAAACACACAAATCAGAGTAACCAAGTTAGTATACAGGGCATGAGGAAATCATACCGTTCACCGTCGTACTTGTACTTCGGTTTCCCTTCGGAATTCAACTATCCAAGTCCTATAACATGCATGGAGTTGTATGCTCAATAATCTATTATTGACCTACCCATTCCTTCTTTAACACTTCTATGTATACTTACTAGTTCTTTCTATATTTGATTATAAAAATCATTCTTTCCTTACTACTTCTTAAACTTGCTTCCTTACTTACTACTTACATACTTACTTTCTCCATTATTACTCCATTAATGGTGTGCTACTATATATATATATGCACATACATATATATATATACATATGATTACTATGATCACATTATTATTATTATTATTTTGTATGACTCGACCGACCTTACCCAAGGTTGGACCCAAGGTCAGTCGAAGTCAGTGAGTTAAATTACTGGAACAATTCAGGCCCGACCGACCTTGCAAGTTCGGTCCCAAGGTCGGTCTAAGTCAGTGTGTTACTGGGTTTGAAATTTATGACTCGACCGACCTTGTCAAGTCCGGTCCCAAGGTCGGTCGAAGTCAGTGACTTCTGGTTCTACAATTTACGACTCGACCGACCTTGTCAAGCTCGGTCCCAAGGTCGGTCGAAGTCAGTAGACTTCCGTCTTTGTAAATTTAAGGCTCGACCGACCTTGCAAGTTCGGTCCCAAGGTCGGTCCAGCCCAGTACTCTTGTTTCAAAATCTGTTTTCAATTCTTTCTTTGCCCATTGCTTCCCCAATCTTCCTACATGTAATCCCACATGTTTTAACACTACTTAGGCCTCCTAAAACACCTTAGTTCATCCATTAAACTCATTACTAAATCTTTGGTTTCCTTACACAATTTTTCTCATTCTTGTTCTTCCTAAACACTCATGCTACAGATTTTGTTTCTCCTCCTATGCTACAGATTTTTACCCTATCTTTTACCATTCAATACTCCCTCAACTAATGCCACTCCTAGCATTCTAAGTGCATTACTTTACATCCTAGTTCTTCCTACTACTTAACTCCTTCTTCAAATCTGTTTTAGAATGCTAACTACCCTCATTAAGCTTTCCTAACACACCTAGTTACTACCTAGGTTACTCCCTCTTCTTACAAAACTAAGTCCTCTAATTTCTAGACAAATTTTGACATAGTCTCCCCTATAACTTTCACTTTGCCCACATACATATCAGCTCACACATTCATTTCCTAATCTCCACATCAATCTAAGCACTAACAACACAATCCATTTTCCTGCACATACACATTTATTACCCAATGTTCTCCCAAGCTTTTAAACATCTTTTAAAAGTTCCAAAGCAGCTACATTACCTTCCTCATTATACTATAACGTATCTACTACTCCTTACCATGTACATCACTCATTTTAGATACTAAAAATCTGTTACATTAAGGCATACAAACTAGCCCAAGGTAAGGGTAGTTACCTTGTGTTTCTAGTTTCTCCTTTCCATCATTCCTTCCCTTTCTCCTTCCTTTCTTTATTTCTTGTTCTCGGTTTCTTGTTCGAGAAATGGGGCAATGCTACAGCCCTTCCAAAACAACATTACCATTTCAATACTAACCCTTAATCAACCTAAAGCTTAGAACATGTTTTTAGGGTTTAGGAAAAAGCATTACCTTCCAACCAATGAATGGAGTTCTTGGCTAGCAAAGGGACAAGATTTCTAGCCCAAGAGTGAGGCCAAAACCGGCTGAGGAACAAGGAACAAGAACTTCAAAATCTGGAAATTCTTATAATGTAAATGAGAGCTATAAATGAGAGATTTTCGGATTTCTTTTTACCTCAAGATATCAAGGTGAAGGAGGAGCTTCTAATGGTGGTCTCAATCTTCAAGAAGGAGAATACCCATGGAGATGAAAGTGGGTGTTTTCGATTTTTGAAAAGAGAGAGATGCTCTCCTTGACAAGGGGATTCCAATGGTTTGATTTTTATAATTTTTGGACAAGATTTGGGTGTTCAAAAATGGAGAGGAAGATGGAGGCTGGTTTGGTCTCTTCAAATCGCCATTAGAAGAGTGCTTGGGGGAGAAGAAAATCAGAGAGGGTGGAGCAATACGTGAGAGAGAGGTGAGGATAGGAGAGAGAGTTTACTTTTGTGTATTTTATTTGTTTATCATTTTGCTACTAAAAGCAAACAAAGAAGGGAATTAAGAGAGGAGGGAGTAAGTGAGCCGGCCCCCATATACACACACACAGATTTTAGATTTTTATTTGCAAAAGTGGACACATTAGTTTTGTTTATTTACACTCTCACCCCACAACTTACCGGTTTTTACAGTTTTTACCAACCGGAACCCTTTTTCCAGAATTTTCTCGTTTAATTAATTTTATTGGTTCTAGACCTTCATTAATGTTTATTAATGACTATTTGGTTGACCAAAATCATTACGAGTCTATTTGACCCGCTTAAAGTCGTGGTTTCCCGGTTTCCTCGAAAAGCGCGTTTTAAGGTTCGTTTATGCTTTTAATCCATTTTAAGGATCCGTTTTCTTCGGGATTTGTTCCCTCATGTTTATTTAGATGTAATTAAGCCTCTAAAATCATAATTAGCCTAATTAATCATTATTTTTAATTACGGGGTATTTCACAACCATACAAAGACAATGGATATATTTGAAGGTGGTGTCAAGCATCTGGTTCAGGAGTTCAGAGAGACTTTCTCTGACGCGGTAGTGGCTACGGTAGACTTTGGAAGTGCAGATGCTGCAGGGGCAGAAGGTGCGGTAGCTGAGGACAAAGGAGAGGATTAGGAGGATGATTAACTCTACTTTCCCACTCCCCATTAACCCATAGACGATTAGGTGTTTTTTCTTCTTTTGGCTTGTGTGTTTCAGATAAGACTCTATTAGCTCTGTTGCTCTCTAACACATTCATGCTGGTTTTTGGACATTGCTTTTGCGTTTCCTCTGATGTTGGCAAACGGGGGAAGCGGTGTATCCCGCGGCTGGTTTATGCGGGTTACTCGGTGTGAACAATGAGTGCCTCGGAAGGCCTCGACTGTCGTGGACTAGTTTAATATTTTGCTGCTTAGAAGATTACTAATGGTTAATTGCTCTAGTTTATCAAAAAAAAATTGCATCTACTTGAGGGGGAATATATGTTTAAGGGGGAACAATCAATGAGTTGTTCTCCCGAGATAGTTGCTCTATCTTGTGATACTTTCAAGTACATCCGTTGGACACATTGAGTTTGCCATCATCAGCAAAATCATGTTTTACAGATGATGTTTCCTCAGTTGAAGTAGCACTGCAGAAAGATTCAACCTTGCTCCCAGTATCGCTCCTCAGTCAAATCAGTGCTGTAGAAAGACTCAACCTTGCTCCTAGCTTCTCCGGTCAAGACGTGAAGAGCGCAATAACTTCTACAACTCTCCACCGAGAAAAGCGGTGTACGTGAAGAACCCACTCTGCTAAGATCGTGGGAGTTCGGCTCATCAAAGAACATGGAACATATCATCCCCACGATCAACTCTCAGTGCTTGTAACAAACGTTTAGTGGACACTTACATTATTTAAGCACACAAATTGTAAAATGTTAGGTGTTCATTCCTGATAGTTTTTACAAGAGAGAAGAATCTTTAAGAGAGATCATTTTTGAGAGATATTAGTATGACTTAGTCACTTTAGCTTAGGAATTCATTTCCTATAGAGCACACAACACTCCCGTACTCCTCTATTTGTATTGATCTACTTCTAGAGTATAGCGAGTGTTGGATTGGACATACTACTTCTATCTAATCCCAAGATAGGACGCTAGGTTGTAATTCACTTCGAGTTTCAATACAAGCATATCCTGTCTTCTTAAGTTTTACACAAAAGCTTCTGCACTATTGTCCTTGACAAATACTTGTCTCTAAGTAGAGTTGGTCTGAGACTAACACCTCAGACCTACTCTGTCAGCACCCCGATCCTATCAGATGTCAAAACTGCATTTTTGCATGGGTACATTGATCGAGATGTTTATGTTTCTCAACCACTAGGATTCGAAGATCCAATCCATCCAGAGTACGTCTACAAGCTGGATAAAGCTTTATATGGATTAAAATAAGCTCCAAGAGCCTGGTATGATCGTCTCTCCTCTTATCTAATATCTCACGGATCCCTATGAGGTAAGGTTGACAAAACACTATTCACTCTCACCAAAGGTGAAGACATACTCATTGTTCAGATCTATATGGATGACATCATCTATGGCTCAACTATTCCTGAATTATGCACTTTCTTTTTTGATCTAATGAGCAAAGAATTTGAAATGAGTGCTATGGGCGAATTAAAGTTCTTTCTTGGCCTGCAAATCATTCAACAAGAGAATGGCATTCAAATTCATCAACAAAAATACATACATGAGCTACTCATTAAGTACAAGATGCAGGACTCCAAGCCTACTCCTACTCCAATGTCTGCCACTCATCGACCACATCTTGATGAAGGAGGAATATCCATTGATGCAACCCTATATCGAGGTATGATAGGCTCTTTGCTTTACTTAACAGCAAGTCATCCTGACATTCTTTATGCAGTATGCATCTGTGCAAGATTCCAAGCAAACCCAAATGATCACACTTGCAAAGTTTAAAGCGGATATTTCGATATCTCAAGTGTACTCAGGACATGTACCTTTGGTACCCTAGTACCCCTGATTTCACACTAATGGGTTATAGTGACTCTGATTTTGCAAGCTCGTTGTTAGACAAGAAAAGCACCTCTGGGACTACTTAATTTCTAGGACTATGTCTCATTGCTTGGAGCTTGAAGAAACTAAACAGTTGCACTATCATCCGCTGAAGCAGAATATTTGTCTAAAAATCCAATTCAACATTCCAGGACCAAACACATTGAAATTCGACATCACTTCTTGCGAGATTGCGTGGAAAAAGGACTGGTACAACTAGAGTATGTCCCCACTACTGATCAACTTGCAGACATATTCACCATACCATTGCAGTGAGGTTCATTTGAAACTTTGTGTTCTCAACTTGGGATGACTCGTATGATGTAGCTAAGGTAGTATCTCCTTTCCTTGTTTGCTTTTTCAGTATAAGGTGCATGAATATGTCTGCTGAATTAGTAAGAGTGTCGAGAAGAGCATTAGAGCAAAACAATTTTTTCGCTAACAAATAAAAGAAGTAAAAAATTGATATGACCATTTATATATAATACGTATAGAAAGAAAAATTGATATAAACTCGTTTTCATGATCCCATAAACAATGGGATCTGTCTACTACTACCTCATGCCTATAAATACACACAAGATCTATCTCTAGGACATTCTGCTCACAAGTAAACAATCGAACATGGCATTTCCATTTTGCTCTACACTTAATTCACGACTGCATGTATGTATACCTACTCTTAATTAAACATGAACTAATTTATCATGTATGTAGGTGTGGATGCAGCAAGCGTCGAATCAGAGCCGGTGAGTAGGGTGGAAGGTCGCCAACTGTATGAAATCTGCAGCTCGAGGTGTTTCGGGGACAAAAGCTAGCTATGAGTCTATGATGATCAGTGTAAGTCCATAAGACACTGCAAAGGAGGGAGTTCAGAACAAGGCATAAGATCGAAGCTTACTGTTTGATAATTTATGTCTAGTTAGTTGTGTATGCTTGGCATGTTTATAGACGTCAAAAAATTTCCTTTAAATTTGTTTACCGAGACTATCTGACCCCTATAATTCCGTAATACAGCTGCTGCAGCAAGTGAAATTTCTAAGGTTGACAATGCCTTCTCAGTCATGGCATTTCTGTGCAAAAGCCCAGGCAATAGGCAAAAATGCCGTTGCCGGAACTTGAACCCGGGTCTCTCGGGTAAGAGCCGAATATCCTGACCAACTAGACTACAACGGATTTTGATGATGTTTTTACCTGTAATCTATATTTTAAGGCCGCCGACCAATTAGCAAATGTGTTCCGTAACTTAGCGAGGAAGCCAACGTGGTGAGACGACGAAACCTAGGTAGTAAGATCCCCAATTGTTGTTGCTCGAATTGATATGTTCCCGACAAAAGAAGTTTACTAATGTGATAATATGATTGATATATCTCCACAGAAGCTATTCCTCTTTTTCATTTTCCAACCCTAATTTGCTTTTCGGATGCGCTAACACAAAAATCGCGCGTTCTTTGGTGTGAATACTACTGTAAACTAGGTCTACATCTCGTTCTTCCATAGCGGTCACGATCAGTGAGATTTCTTTTCTTTTCCTTTCTAGCTGAATAAGAATTAATGGTGGCCAGTGGCCATGGGTCCGGTTCCGGTTCCGGAAAATGTGTATTCGTATTCGGAACCGGTCTGGACGGTTCCGGTTCTGAAATCTGGATTCGCTTCGGATTCGGTTAAAAAACCGGTTCCGGTTCCAATTCTGATCGGTTCCGACCGGTTCTGAAAAGATTCGAACGGCTCCAGTTGCTTCGTTTTAGCTCCAATTTGAGATTCGTTTGAGAGCACACGTTGCTCTGTTCATCCAATTTACTCCTAGATAGGTTATTCTTCAAGTTTATAATCTTAAATGTGTAAGAAACAAAGACTTAGGAATTTTTATTGAATTTACAAAAAATAAGGAACAAAGAGAATTTTATTATATGATTCACTGCCTCATTAAAACCTTATTAGGTAAAAACCCATTGGGAAAACCCTAATAAGGAAAAAAAGTACAGCTACTAAGAGGTTACATGATTTCAATTTGTAAGTCTTAAAAAAAAGATTACATGGAAAGAAAGTAATACTAAATTACTAATACATTCTAAAATACTACAAGATAGAAGTCTTAAGTGGTGTTATCCCCATTCATCTCATACCAATCATCATGTTGGCCCGATCCAACGGTAACTTCAAACGGTTCTGGGGCGGTTCCGGTACCACCAGTTCCAGTTCTGGTTCCGGTTCCCGGTTCCGAATCCGACGACGGTTCCAGCGGTTCCGGTTCTGGTTCCAGGCCCGGTTCGGACCCGAATCTCAAAACATGTATTCGTATTTGGAACCTTAAAAGGCGGTTCGGTTCCGATTCCCACCGGTTCCCGACCGGTTCCGGTTCCGGGTAGAACCGGACCCGATGGCCACCATTAGTAAGAATGACCACTGAATTTGGGTTTTTGTTTCGATTAAATAGAATTTGGGTTTTTGTTTCGATTAAATAGAATTTGGGTGTTCTTATTTGCTTCTTTCTGTTGCCTCTACCTACATATTCAACAATCTGAGCTTTTCATGTTTAATATCAATAAATGGTGGTTGTCTTGAAAAAAAAAAAACAATCTGAGCTTTTGATTTTCCCCGAGCAAGCGGTGGGCTCTGAGTAACAACTGGGCCATAATTGTTTGCATCTTTTAGTAGAGTTTGGGGTTCTAATTGCGACGGCCTTGATCAAGCCAATCACCACCCTCGGACTGATCATTTTCACTGTCATCTAGTAGGATTAGGAAGAGTCCATCATCCTGATTCGATAAAGTTGTTTCCTCTGAGATACTGAAGTGGTTACTAGGCCCTATGCTTTTGCTAGTGTTTCAACTGGTTTATGATTTATCAGTTGGTTTATCAGGCTCAGCTCATTTTTTTGTTGTATTATGGGTCAGATACTATTTACTCATAAAACTTATTCAAAACAGCATTATCAGTTAGTTAATCAGCTGGTTTACGCATTACCAGTTGCATTATCAGTTAGTTAATCAGCTGGTTTACGCATTACCAGTTGCATTATCAGTTGGTTTACATATTGTCAGTCACATTATCAGTTGGTTTATCAGTTCAAAACTCTAATACAAAAAGAACAACTTATATAGGTTTTTACACGATCATCTAATTTTGAAATCAGTCATCAGCCAATATCAGCTATCAGCTGGTTTATTCTTTTTGCAAAAGAATGGGGAATAAGTTCCTGAAGCCTGGTTCATAGAGTTGACTGATTTTCCATTTTTCCCACTGTTGAATCAATCTGATGCTGTCCTAATTAGAATCTGTCCTAACTGATGTCTTTGTAGCTGACTCAGATTTTTCGTTATCATCTGGTTTCGCAATCTGTAGGTCGCCCTGCCTTTGTGCTCTATTCAGATTGATGGGTTAAAAGTTAGTGGATGAGATGAGTAGTACCAAAGCAAGTACTAGTAAAGGAAGCCATGGGGGCGCTGCCGGAGTATTTAGTGCTAGAATGGATAATTACCTCTATAGTAGTGACAGAAGCATTTCTTTGCTGGCATAGTCATCATCACTGTTGTTTTTGGTGCCCCATGGTACTTCATGACTCGAGGTTTGCTTTTTCTTTTATGTTTTTACTTTTTATACCTCTGACAATCCTTTCATGACTTTTGAAGCTTCTAAGGGCATCCACAATAACAAGAGTGGATTTCACTCTCAAAATAATAATATTTTATTCTTCTCCTCACAATCTCTCTCTTCTTTTGCTAAGACACCCACTTTTTGGGGTTCTTAGTTAAGAAACTCTCACACAACTTCTCTCCTCCATGTCATATTTTATCTTTTTGTTTTATTAATTTATAGTGGATTCCACACCATTGTGGATGCCCTAACGGTGAAGCATGTCTGGTCCGCATTTCTTTAATAACAATTACATTAAATATAAGAAATTATTAAATAATTTTGTTAATTATAAAATTTTATTAACAAATATATTATTTGACATCAATAATCACAAAAAATATCATATTTTATAGTTTTTAATTATACTTATTTTTCTAATTTTAAACAATGAGTTTTTTAATTTACATATATGAAATTGTTAATTTTGATATTTTTCATATATTGTTATAATTTTTTTATGATTTTAAGTCATCACTATGTTACACAATTACAATTTATGTTCATTTTTTAAAAATAGTACAATTTTTTTATTATTTAGTTATTTCAATTTATTTAATTTTTTGTTTTTATTTATTTAAATATATTCATTTTTTTAAAAAAATCAATCTTTATATGATCTTTAGTTTTTTGTATTTTATTTAAGTCTTAAATTTTAATAAAACTTTGATCATAAATTCCTGAGGTTTTTTTTTTGTATGGGCATTCGGTGGAAGGGTATCTCATAATAAAACTGAAACCTCAGGGGTATCTTATAATGCAAATAAAACCACGGGGTATCTTGTAAAGAAAATGAAACCTTAGGGATATATCGTAATGAAAATGAAACCTCAGGGGTATCTCATAAAATTCGCTCAAACCTTGGAGGTATATTATGAAATTTCCCAAAAAGAAAATATCAAATTGCCACTAGAATTGAAGGGGTTTTAACTTAGAAAGCAATATATTTTCCTATTCAATAGTGTTGCCATTCTACAGCACATGGCTACCAATCTCTAGATAAGTGAAAGAAGCCACTATAAAAACGTGTTTGTACACAAAAAACCTTTGTGAGAGTGTGTAGCATCAATATCCAATGTAGCATTAAAACATCGAGTGACGATGTTTCATATGCAAC
This sequence comes from Limonium bicolor, assembly GCA_023374045.1. Classification (NCBI taxonomy): domain Eukaryota; kingdom Viridiplantae; phylum Streptophyta; class Magnoliopsida; order Caryophyllales; family Plumbaginaceae; genus Limonium; species Limonium bicolor. Next base: position 215,152,994 of record CM041778.1, on the reverse strand, counting down.
TTCTTCCACTTTCCCTCCCACTGTCTGATGGTTGTTGCCAGCACCTAATATAAAAACAGAGAGAATTATATCATTAAAATCCGTTGTAAGGATACTCGGCTCCACTACAACATTGTTTATCAAGGGGGCAAGTTGGATAAAATCAACCGAGGCAACAAAAAACTTGCCTCCTAAATGAAATCAAGGGAGGCGAAACCTCTGTTGGTGAGATCAACTGAGGCAACCTGAATGTTGCTTCCATTGATCAGCTCAATAGAGGCGAGTAACTAACATCGCCTCCTTTGTTCATTCTTCAGAGTTAATAATAGAGGTAACATAAACAGCTCGCCTCTATTGCTATATATATATTTGGAGGCAACCTTTTAGTCGCCTCGGTTGATGTATCTGCGGAGGCAAGCTGCTACAAGTCGCATCCCTTGCACATTCTCTAGAATAATCAATGGAGGCAACATACATGTATCGCTTCTATTACTATGTACATTTCCTGACTTCTGTATTTGTTGTCCTCTATGTCAGGCATCTTTACACTGATAGTTCAACAGTTGGGATTATTGCCGTCACCCAATAGATTTGGGTTCAACTCCTGGCAAATGCATAATTTTAACCACTGCATTTGAAAGAAGTGTTATCGTATAGCTTTCTGTTTATTAATAGCTTATTCTGTTTATTTACTATAATTTAGGTTGGTTGTTACAGGTAGATATTTAAATAGATATTATAGATAGTAAGAATATATTTCATTTATTTTGTTAGTTACTGAATAAATAAATAAGATAGATATTATAGTCTAACTATTAGAAAACCCTAATCTATCTATAAGGCTGTATAAATAAGGCTCTTGCCTCTAATTTAGGCATGCAAATCTGCAGCCACTATCTTATTTCTCCACTAAATCTCTCTTTGTACTATCTTATTCCTCAACTGAATCTCTCTCTATACTCCATCTCTCATTCAAATTTAGAAACTATCTTCTTTTTCCAGTAATCCACAACTGTTGTGTATGAAATTATCATGGCTGGTGAAGAGAAAACTCAGTCTAAACCCAAAAAGGTGGAACTTTTAAGCGTTAATAGTGCTTATAAGTTCAATGGGAAGAACTACCTTACATGGTCTCAATATGTGAAGATTTATCTCACTGGAATAGGCGTTGTCAAGCATCTTTTAGAATCCAAACCAGCAGCTGATGACTCAACATGGTCTGAAACAAACGCCATATTCATGTCATGGTTGTGGGAGTCAATGGATCTGAATATCAGTGTCACCAGTATGTTCCTTGGGACTGCAAAAGAGGTATGGGACTTCATCAAGCAATCATACTCTCATGCCAAGGATGAAGCTTTGTTGTTCGATCTGACTGTTAAATCAACCACTACTCATCAAGGAGAGAAAACAGTCACAGAATATGCTACAACATTACAAAACTGGTGGTTTGAAATTGATCAATATTGCAATGTCAAGATGGTGTGTACTGAGGATGCACAAGCCTTCAAAAATTTTGTTGAGAAAGGCAGAGTGTATGTCTTTCTTGGTGATCTGAATCCTATCTATGATCAAGTTAGGGTTCAGATTCTTGGTCAACAGAAGTTGCCTTCTTTAGCAGAGGTGATTTCCACAGTGAAGGCCGAAGAGAGTAGAAGAAGTGTCATGCTAGAGCATAAACAAGTTAAGAATACTATTGAGAGTACATCTCTTACTACTAGAGAAGAGAAGAAAGGACAAAGGTTCTGCAGTCACTGCAAGAGGTCCAATCATAATAAGGAGCAATGCTGGCAATTGTACCCACATCTTTGAGAAAATCGACATCTTCAAGAAAATCAAGATAATCGAAGTCGTGGAGAGGAAAATCTAACAGAAGTTCCAGCCATGAGTTCAACTGATATAGAAAAGCTCAGAAAGTTACTGGATTCGTTGGATAAATCACAAGGTGCCTCTTCTAATGTTGGTCAATGTTCTCTTACTCTATCGGGTAATTCTCTATTCTCAGCATGCTTAAATGCTCCAGAAAGTGTTCTTCCTTCAGATTGGATTATAGACTCTGGAGCTACTTCACATATGTCATCTTCCTCCACCTCTTTCAATACCTATAAGTCTTGCTCTTTAAATTCAAATTCTCACATAACTACAGCTAATGGTTCTTCAGCCAAGGTTGTTGGACAGGGACACTTTTTTGTTTCTGATCATCTCAAATTGAAACATATTCTTCATGTTACATATTTGTCTACTAATTTAGCTTCTGTCTACAAGCTGACTAATGATTTAAATTGCTTTGCTATATTTTCTCCTTCTTAGTGTGTTCTTCAGGATCAGAATTCGGGGAGGACGATTGGAACTGCTAAGCAGAAAAATGGTCTCTATTATCTGGATTTGCAGCCCTCTGTCACCACAAAAAAGGCCTTTCATACTAATAGTCCTGAAAAAAGTAAGATACCATTTGGCTCCATCATCATCGATTTGGTCATCCTTCCTTTGGTGTGATGAAACATATGTTTCCTAATTTGTTTATTGATGTTGATGTTTCTAGTTTTCTTTGTGAGCCTTGTGAACAAGCTAAACACACTCGTACTTTGTTTCCCTCTCATAATAAAAGAAGTAGTACTCTGTTTGCTTTAATCCACAGTGATATTTGGGGTCCTTCTAATGTGCTAAATATATCTGGTGCTCGTTGGCTTGTCACACTTATTGATGATTGTACAAGGTTTACTTGGGTGTTTCTCCTTTAAAATAAGAGTGATGTAAGTGAGATTATACCTATTTTTTATACTTTCGTAAAAAATCAGTTTAACACCACCATCAAAAGAATTCAAACCGATAATGCCAAAGACTACTTCAGTCAGTCCTTAACCAGTTTTTTCCATTCAACAGGCATAATTCATGAATGTTCTTGTGTGTATACACCACAACAAAATGGGGTAGCTGAGAAAAAGAATCACCATCTCTTAGAAATTACTAGAGCCTTATTATTCAAATCGAATGTGCCACAATTTTACTGGGGGGAAGCTGTTCTTACTGCATGTCACCTTATTAATTATCTTCCTTCTCGGCCTCTTCATTATCAAAGTCCTATTCAATGTCTGCGGAAGGTCTACCCTGATTATAAAGTCTCTAATGACCTTGAGTTTCGGGTGTTTGGGTGTACAACTTTTGTCCATGTTCACAATGCTCACAGAGGGAAGCTAGACCCAAAATCTGTCAAGTACATTTTTCTAGGATACTCTCCGACCCAGAAGGGTTACAAGTGTTTTAATCCATCCACAAAAAAAAATGTATGTGTCTGCAGATGAGACTTTTGTTGAGGATGTTTCTTTCTATACAAAAACAGACTCACATTCCTCACAACTAGAGCTAGAAAATAACTCTCAACCGCTAACAGATGGTAATAGAGTGTTTGATCTCTCTATTCAGCCATCATCTCCAACCTCACAACAACAGTCTCCAATCTCACAACAGCAGTTGCCTATAGTACCACAAAATACCTTGTCACCTATAGCTCCACGACCAAGTCCTAACCCCACACCACAAGAACAACCTCCGTTGATAAGGGTTTATTCCAGAAGAGTAGGGACCATGGATCTGCATAATCAGGACCAAGAGTCTGCTCCAGTTGCTGATTCTGAAGACATTCCAGCTTTCAACAACGAGTCCAATAATCCTCTTGATCTTCCTATTGCTGTTAGAAAAGGAGTTCGTATGTGCACTCAAACTCCTCTTTATCCTATGTCTAATTTTGTTTCCTTTGATCATTTCTCTCCCTCTCATGCCTTGTTCATTCAAAATCTCAATAGAATTGCTATTCCCACCACTGTTTCTGAAGCATTAGCAACAAGAGAATGGAGAGAAGCCATGAAAGAGGAAATGAGGGCGCTTGAGAAAAATAGAACCAGGGAAGCTGTTGATAAACCACCAGGGAAGAATATTGTTGATTGCAGGTGGATTTTTACTGTTAAATACATGTCAGATGGAAGTTTGGAACGCTATAAGGCAAGGCTGGTTGCTAAGGGATTTACACAAACATATGGGATAGGCTATCAAGAGACTTTTGCTCCTGTAGCTAAACTCAATACAATGTGAATCATCCTTTCTCTTGCTGCTCACTTTGATTGGGGGCTTGCTCAATATGATGTTAAAAATGCTTTTCTTCATGGTGACTTGCATGAGGATATTTACATGAGAATTCCTCCCGGTTTTGATGCTTCTGACACAAAGAATAAAGTTTGTAGGTTGAAGAAGGCTTTGTATGGTCTCAAACAATCTCCAAGAGCTTGGTTTGAGCGATTTGCATGAGTTATGAGAGCTGCTGGTTATCATCAGAGTCAAGGTGATCATACATTGTTTATTCCACACTTTGACTCAGGTGGAGTGGTTATGCTGTTGGTGTATGTTGATGATATTATTGTGACAGGAAGTGATGAGCGAGAAAAGAAGAGACTAGAGCAACAACTGCAATCTCAATTTGAGATCAAAACTCTTGGATCTCTCAAGCATTTCTTGGGAAATGAAGTAGCTCGATCATCCCATGGCATATACATCTCCTAACAAAAGTATATTACTGATTTATTAATTGAAACAGGAAAGTCCGGATGTAAACCAGTGAATTCACCTATGGATCCAAGCCAAAAACTCAAGGAATCAGAGGATAAACCTAGAGTAAATGTTCAAATGTATCAGCGTCTATGTGGTAAGCTGATATATTTAGCATATACTTGACCTGATATAGCCTATGTTGTTAGCATCCTTAGTCAGTTTATGCATGATCCTTGAGAATCACATCTACAAGCTACATATCGTGTATTGCATTATCTTAAAGGAGCACCAGGCAAAGGCATTCTGTTTGCTCGAGGGAAGAAATTATATCTTCAAGCTTTTACTGATGCAGATTATGCTGGATCTTTGGTTGATCGAAGATCTACGACAGGGTATTGTGTTTTTCTGGGAGGAAATCTGGTTAGTTGGCGAAGCAAAAAGCAAAATGTTGTGGCTCGATCTTCGGCTGAATCTGAGTTTAGAGCTTTAGCACATGGGCTGTGTGAGTTGTTGTGGATCAAGATAATCCTAACGGATCTTCAAATTAAGTTGGAAACACCTATACATCTAAGGAGTGATAACAAATCAGCCATAAGCATTGCTCTTAATCCAGTCCAACATGACCGAACAAAGCATGTGGAGATTGACATACACTTTATCAAGGAGAAATTGGATGAACAACAGGTTGTGTTGAGTTATGATCCATCAGATGATCAAACAGCAGATGTGTTCACTAAACCATTACATGGTCCAAGATTCAACTCACTTGTTTCCAAGCTTGGGATGCAAAATCGTTACATTCCAGCTTGAGGGGGAGTGTTGTCGTATAGCTTTCTGTTTATTAATAGCTTATTCTGTTTATTTACTATAATTTAGGTTGGTTGTTACATGTAGATATTTAGATAGATATTATAGATATTATTTCCCAGTTTGTTAGAGAGTAAATAGTTAGAATATATTTTATTTATTCTGTTAGTTACAGAATAAATAAATAAGATAAATATTATAGTCTAACTATTAGAAAACCCTAATCTATCTATAGGGCTGTATAAATATGGCTCCTGCCTTTCATTTATGGATATACGTGATTTATAAAACTATTCAAGAAGCATGACTTCAAATTGCATCTAAAAATCAATACATGTTCATTACTAAAGATGTACTGCACCCTCACCTCAACACATGGATTTCGACTTTTGAATGTGTCGAGTGTGTTTACCTAAATGAGTTGTCCCGTTCCTTTGTGATTGTTTTGTTTTACTTCATTAATGTCGACACTAATCTGAAAACTACAAACAGTTTATCGATGTGCGGGATAAAACCTAATACAACAAGTGTATCAATCTATTGTAGGCAGTTTTCCTAAAGTATCCATTCAGATTATCGAACCAAAGAAGGTACTGTCTAGTTTGAGTTTCTATCCTAATTTACCTAATATACTGATGAAATCAAATAACATGAAATTGGGGGGTTTGAATTTCTTAAATAAATAAACTAAAATAAAAACAATGAAAGATGATCTTCTTGACAAGCTAAACAGAGGAATCATGGTTTACTACTTCTCCCTAGTTCTTCAATTTCCCTTTTTATGTGATTTCTTAATTTTAGATTGCAACCTAAGATCTAAATTAATCTAAAATTGGCCTCTCGCAAGATAGATTCTTACTAACAATTCCTAAATCCTAACTCTTGTTACGAATTTATTAATTAACTAGTAGCGTTCAAGATTCATCTCGTCTCTAGCTAGCTAATCTGGGAATTATCGTCTCAAGTTTCACTGGTATATTTATGTAGTCTATTGCACACCGCAGTTCTCACTTGTAAGCGAATAAACTAAATTTCTCCAGTAATTGTATGGATCACCAAAGAAATACAAACAAAGCAAGGATAAAACTTCAATCTGGATAGAATTATTTATAAACACAAAAGTAAGAAGAAATCTCAAACTAGGAATCCATAATAAACTAGAATTATGAACAACTACTCAGACATAGGAGACAAAGAAATTATAACAATGATATAGAGATCAAAAAACGACATCTAATTGTTGTAGAACTGATGACGAATCCAGTCTCTATCTTCGTCTCCCATTTCCAAGTTGCTCTTTGTTCTCTCTGCCTTCTTCTCTCTCCTTCACGGCTAGGGTTTTGAATTTGGAAGAATAAAATATTAGAAGATTCCCCACGTTTCTCATTAAAACTGATCTATATACTCTCCTATGCTTTAATGAAACGTTGTGTACGCTGCTTCAGGGGCTTGGTTCGGGTTTGTGTTTGGTTTTATACACGCAGACCACTTCCGAGAATTTGTCCGCGCGAGAGCCATCAACTGGTCTGGGTTTATAAAGCTGGACAAATACCTGGACCAGGTGTAGAAAACAATACAAAACTTCATCTCTGAGTGGTCCGGGTTTGTATAACCAGACACATACCCGGATCATACCATAATTTAGGCAAAAGGTTTTCTATGTGGCTGGTTTGGGTTTGTAGGTCCGGATGAAGACCCGGACCATACCCTAAATGCTCTAGAAACTTTGTTTTGACTCACGTTCAGCCTCGTCTTGATTGTTAAGCTCTCGGCACGTGTTTCGAAACCCTTTTCTTCAGTATTTTTACTTGTTTAAGAGTAAAGCCACGAGTAAGGCGATTTCTTCGTATATAATATAAATTAACACATAAGTAAGAGAATTTATCACATAAGCCAATAACATATTAATCAAATTAAGCATAGAAATATGGATAAATTATGTACTTATCAACTACCAGCAAATAGGAAAAATTGACATACTAAAAAGTACAAAATTAGTCAAGAAATTAATAAATCAAAATCCTGTCAGGTTGTAAATAATTCCGGTCACTACAGTATAGAAACACAGTAACCAGGTATCGAATCCACGAGACTTGAAGAAAATAATCCTAGCCCTAAGAAAACTGGAAATTTAAGGGGTTGTATGTTGTTTTGAAGATTTAATTAAATAAAGTCAAATTAAAATAAGCAATTAATGAAACTAAATGATAAAATTGATCTAATGAATGGAACTCAAGTTTAGGTTGTTCTACACTAGATGTAATTAGCAACTACTACAGTGTCCTATGAGATATGGATTGGCAAATTCTTTGGACTCCCATCAATACTAAATCATAGTTAAAGAAGAGCTCACCTATCATAACATATTATTTCTAATTTGGAATCCAACAAAACACATATAGGCAGATTAAGAGTGAAGAATTACTAGCGACTACAAGGAAAATCTCATTTATCCGATTGATTTTACACAGATTTACTCGGATTAACTCTAGCTTCTTGATTCTCACTGGTTAGATCAAAACAAGATTCCCAAAACGACTCTAAAAACTCATGATATTAATAGAGAAGATGAATATATAATGTTAATTTAAAAACAATCCAACGTATTCTCACATCCAAACTACAGTGTAATCTAACTAAACCATATCCAGTTACAAACAACTCTCACCCAGAGCAAATCCTATCTAGCTAGATGTAACACCCCAACTCAATCCAAATGTGGTCTCGCAACTTAACAGTATATATATAAACATATCGCAGCGGAATTCTTTACAAATCCAGGACCTTGCCACGGTCTGACTACAGAATATACCGAACATTAGTGCAACAACCTTAAACATTTACATATCCTTCTTACAACCCCCTCACATCCTATACATCTTACTAACTCATTTTGCCGTACGAGTGTACATGCACAACTCGTAGGCCACTCTTAACCCTTAACACTTGTATCCTCTTCTTACCCTCGCGACGGCCGCTTCCTGTTGTACCTGTGTAGTAAAAACAGCCCCCAAAGGGGGTCAGCACGAATGCTGGTATGATCCCCTCATGGCCCCCAAGCTAACGTGGCTACGACGACTAATTGTCGATAGCATAGAGGTTGATTAGATGCACAATATAATAGTAAGTGCAGTAAACAACAACTCAGATATGAACAATCAAGTTCACACACAATGAACGACTTAAATGTGTTCCCTTAATTAGAGAGTTAATTATTTAACTCCTTAAGTAATGTTCCCTCCTAATCTTAGTCCATCCTTATCTCACCTCACTCTTAGTCTTATCTTAATCTTAGAAACAACCATCCTTTAATAAGGAGTGGATGTAACTTACCTTAATCTGAATAATACAAACCATCCTTTAAAAAGGAATGGTTGCAACTTATCTTAACCTCACCTTAATCTTAATCTTAACTTAATCTTTATCTTAACGATACAAATCATCCTTTAAAAAGGAATGATTGTAACTTATCTTAATCTTAACTTATCTTAATCTTAATCTTAATAATACAAATCATCCTTTAGAAAGGAATGATTGTAACTCATCTTAACCTTAACTTATTCTCAGAATACGAACCGTTCCTGGAGGGGAATGGTTGTAGCCTAAGTCCAAACCTGGGATTTAGGTGATCCCACCGCACCATCTTAATGCCACCTACCCTGGACGGGAATCCAGCGTAGCTGAGCCGGCAACCGGCCCTAGGCTACAAGTCCGAAGACAAGTCCTTAAGCGGAGGGCGGATCTGATTCAGATACCGTCCCCCTTTTTCCTTAGCATGCATGACCGAAGATCGGTCCCGGGTTTCCTCACTCAAGTTCCAGTTAGTAATAGTCTCAAGACCATGTTTGTTGGTTAACCTCTTTCGGTTCATATCGTCCCTTATTAGGGGCGTTCCTTAGTCTCACTCAATTCCTTACTAAACATTGGTTAGTAAGTTCTCACGGTATGTTGTGTTAGTTTTCAAACATCACACAACAATACAATATATATAATATGTTCCGGTTGCATGCTTTATCTTGTTTAGTGAGCACACAAACACAAATAGCACACAAGCCGAGGGACACCTCGTTAGCAAGCAGGTCACAAGAGAACTGTACCGTTCACCGTTGGTCGTTCGGCTGCTTACTTTCTTCCGGAGTCCAAACTCCCAAGTCCTAAAACATTCATTCAGTTTTAGGTTGTTAATCACTTAACTTAATATGACTTACTTAACTTGTTTAACTTACTTAATTCCTTAATGATCCCCACCTAACACCTCTTAGGTCTTATACTTAATCTTAAACTTTCAAGTTTATACTTAACTTAACTTAATCTCTTAAGTTCTTAGGGTCTCAATCATTACTACCCTACCAAAGGCATACCTTATTACCCATTGCCATTCTTAGAATTCAAAATTTCTTTTTTTTGTTTTTAGGCTCGACCGGACTTACCGACCGGACTTGCCAAGTCCGGTCCATTCCAGTACCCTTTTACCGTTGGAAAATTCACTCCGACCGGACTTACAAGTCCGGTCCTATGTCCGGTCGATTCCAGAGACTTATAACCGTACAAAATTCATGCCGACCGGACTTGACAAGTCCGGTCCCATGTCCGGTCCATTCCAGAAACATTTTCCCCTCACAAAACACAAGCCCGACCGGACTTGTAAGTCCGGTCCCCAAGTCCGGTCGATTCCAGAAACATTTTCCGGTAGTGTAACAGAGCCCGACCGACCTTGCAAGTCCGGTCTTAAGGCCGGTCGGCTCTAGAAACTTGTTTCTAAATTCTCTTTCAACTCCAAACTTCTCCTCATATATCCTAATATGTTATAACCTCATTTGGGCACCTCAAATACACCTTAAGCCCTACTTAAAATACCTTAAATCATCCACCAAAATCCACCTTAGTCATTATGCATTTTCCTTGTAATAATGCTAACACTTGTAATGCTTCCTCTAGGTTTCTAGGTGGTGGTTCATACCTAGTGTAACCACTATGCCAAATGTTCTCTTCACCACTATAACATCATCTCCCAAGCATCTCTCACTAATTAAAACTCTTTTTATGCCTTTACTTAAAGTTCCTTCCTAAGCTTAAGCTTCCATCCTCCAACACCTTATTTCCTTCCTAGTTGGTTACCAACATTTGCCTAAATCCTACATGCTCAATTACATTCTCTTGATTCTTAAATCCTCCAAGGTAATGCCTAAGTCATTATAACTCATTACCACACTTTATCTCACCCCTTTTTCATCAAGACCACCTCTAAAACTTCCTAGTACTTCCTTAGTCATTAATTCCTCTTAGAACATATTCGAATCACCTTAAGCATTATACCTTCTCCCTAAACTTATGCACAAGTCTTACATTCCTCATCTCATGATTTTAGTGTGTTCAAAAACACTCACCAATCCTCTAATTCCTCCTAGACATCTCTAGGTCATTCTAAACCTCAAGAACTCCTTAGTTAACTAATCTCCACTCAAATTCCTCATAATGACTCCTAGTAAATCCTAGGTCATATTAATTCACCATCATCACCTAAACACTTATTTTCTAATCAAATTTCGCCATAGCACCTCTAGCATCATAGCATGCCCAAACACATTATTTTCCTCATTTAACCATCTCACACACCTCAAGTTCTTTCTCATCATATCTCATCACCCAAACCAACTCATTCATAACAACTCAATATATTGCAATAATCTTAAATTGCATAGCACTAAGGCTCTTAAATGACATGGCTCTTAGGCCCTTAAATGACTTAAACTTAAACACTGAATTTCCCACATATATAAGCTTTCAACCTGTAAATACACTCATCAATCTCATAGTAGTTATAATGCTCTTAAAATCCACCTTAAACTTATATTACTAACTCATTCTCATTAGCTCCTTAATCACAAGTTCATAAGCTTGTTTAAGTTCTTTTTCTTAGGTTATATAACCCAATACACAATGTAAGCTTTAAGCCACATTGGTATTTATCTAAAACTCATTCCTTAATCTTAAACCACCATTAGGTAAGCATTTTACCTTGTTTTCTCAAGCTTATCTTAATCTCCTCCTTAGGCCTTCTTCTTGCATAGATCTCGGCCACCACTTAAATTCCTTTTGCCAATGTTCTAATCAATATTTAAGGACCCATATGAGTACTAAACAATGCACTAACCTCAAGGAATGAAAACCTAGGTTAGAAATGTGTTCTAAGGCATAAAAGTGGATGATTACCTTTGAAGTCTCAAGGTAGACTTTGGCATTGAATGAAATAGGACCTCCACTAGTCCTTGGTGAATAAGTCAAGCTAGAACAAGGCATAAAAACATATCCCCATGAGAAGGAATTTTCGGCCATGTACAAGAAATGATGGAAACATGGTTTTTCTTACATTTTCTTTACCTTAAGAGAATGGAGAAGCTAATGAGCTCTTCAAACTTGATTTTCCTCCATCAATGGAGTTTCCTCATGGCACCAAAATGGAGCTTTGAAAGATTTGAAAAGATAGAAAGGTAGGTCTTGACCTAACTAAGAATAATATGTGTTTAGTTTTTGATTTGGAGCTAAAATGAGTAAGTTATGGGCAAGGCAAGGTGGTGTTGCCATGGGTGCTGCTCTCCTACGTGAATGAAGGGGAGAAGAATGGTGGAACCGTGTGAAGAAGAGAAATGAAGAGAGAGAAGAAGAAAGGTGGCTAATATAAGGTATTTGCTTTAATAAAGCAAATAGTACTCTTTTACTTATCTCTTCTTTTCTTCCTTATTTGACTACTTATGGTGACTCATCCACCCTTAGAAAACCGGCCCCCTCATTATAACAAGATATTTATGGTCTTGTTTGACCAACTAATTGACTTAAGTTGATTAAAACTTAAACTAGTCACTATTTGGCACTATTCACTAATCAGTGCACATATTTCTGAAATTTTTGATTTCCCATTGATTTAGACCTCCTACTGTGATACTAATTAGTACACATGTTGATTAAAGAGTAATGATGGACATTTAGCCACTCAAAACTCAATTCTAAGACAATTTCTCAAAAATGTGCTTTAAGACTTCTTAAAGCACATTTTGTGTTTTAACTTGTTTTCAAGCTTGGTTTTCTTTGCTAATTGATTTAAAATGACCATTAGGATATTACTAAGGTCTTATCATGATATTTGGGTACTCACCCAAGTCTCTCCAAGCTTAGAGCACATTTTTGCCCTAATTGCCCTTAAGGCATTTCCTTGTGTTTTCCTTGGTTTAAATTATCTACCAATCTTTCCAAGGCATATTTTAGCCTTAATACATCATGATTTGATGTTTACTTAGCATACTTAGGTTTGGGGTATTTCACTAGACATATTCATAAAATAGATAGAGCAAAGAGATTGCGAAATTATGTGGAATAAAAGACTCCTAAATTTGCTCCACTTTTCATATTTGGAGTTCGTCGGGCTAGAGGTTGAAGATGGTGGTGGTGGTGATGGTGATGAATAGAGGTAAGGCATGGCGTGAGAGCCTCGTCTGAGGCATCTAGCGTGAATAGCTCATGTGTCCCCTAGCCGTAGATGACTTTTTATATAAAAAATGGGCTTTTTTAACTCTTAAAAATGTGTATTTTTGAATCTGTACATCTTAGAATTTAGAGTTTTTTGTGGTGTATGTAGCGTGAAAAGAATTGTAGACTTGTTGTATGTGAACATGGAGGTCAGATGTAAACTACCGTGAGCTTGTATTGAATAAAGTTTTGGTTTTTACAAGTCTATTAGCGTATATATGCTAACTAAAGGTAAAACTATTATGCTAAATATCTTCAAAGAATCTAAACTACCAAAGAATAAATAAAACAGAATCATAAAGATAAAACAAACTTAAGTAAACATGCTTAAACTTAAACGGGCCAGATAAGCCCAAAACCAATGTAAACTCCAATACCCCCCCCCCCCCGCAATCCGTAGGTAAACTTGTTTAGTAAGGCTTGTGAAGTGGAGTAGCACGCATTCCCATCGACTGCAACTGATGCTTATATCTCGTTCCTGGCAAGACCTTTGTTAACATGTCTGCCAGCTGTGTAGAAGAATGGGTATAAACGATATCAACAAGGCCACGCTGTATCTGATCACAGACAAAATGACAGTCTATCTCAATATGTTTCGTTCTCTCGTGGTAAACTGGATTCCGAGCGATGTGAATAGCAGATTGATTATCACATTTGACTGGTATCGGAACAACATCTTCAACACCAAGTTCAAGTAAGAGACAAGTTAGCCAAGTGAGCTCCGCCGTAACCCGTCGGAGGGAATGATATTCTGCTTCCGCACTTGAAAGAGAAACATACCCTTGTTTCTTGGTCTTCCAAGAGATAGGACTTTGTCCCAAGAAAATTTAATACCCAGACACTGATCTTCTGGTGTTGGGACAAGCAGCCCAATCTGAATCGCAGTAAGCAATAAGCTTCAACGAGGAAAAACCCCTATCAGCAAGAACTAGTCCATAGTTGACAGTCCCTTTTATATAACACAGAGCATGCAATGCAGCTTCCTGTGGGTATATGTTGGCCTCTGCATGAACTGACTCAAATTCTGCACAGTAAAACTGATATCTGGGCGTGTATTGGACAGATAGTTTAGCTTACCAACAAGCCTCCTATAGACAGTGGGATCAGGAAGAAAAGTACCTTCGTCAGCTAACAAAGGCTTCCCTACTATCATAGGACCCTGCGCAACACGCCGTTCGTGGCACCCAAATTCTTCAATGAGATCCATGCAATATTTGCGTTGAGACAATATATAACCCCCGTCGGTGGGAAGAAACTCTATCCCCAAGAAATAATGTAAGGAGCCCAAGTCCTTGATCTTGAAGGTGAGATCAAGAGCACGCTTGATATGATCGATTTCATCTTGACAAGCACCCACAATGAGAATATCGTCAACATAAACAGCCATAAACATTCGCCCATTGGCAGCATCTTTATAAAATAAAGAGTAGTCATTGTTAGACTAAACGAAATGAAGGCTGTGAAGAAAACCTGCCAACTTAGAAAACCACTGTCTCGAAGCTTGCTTTAGTCCATACATGGACTTTTTCATAAGACAAGCTTTATTCGTGCCTTCGACTTCGAAACCATCTGGAATACGCATGTAAACTTCTTCATCCAAATCGCCATGCAGAAAAGCATTATTCACATCAAGCTGGTTGATTACCCACCATTTGCTAAGAGCAACAACAATGAGAGCACGTATCGTTGTGAGCTTAACAATGGATGAAAAAGTCTCTATGTAATCCAAACCATGGCGCTGTGTAAAACCTTTAGCCACCAACCACGCTTTATATCATTCGAGAGTACCATCAGACTTGAGTTTGACCTTATAAACCCATTTGCAGCCCACCATCTTCTTACCACGTGGAAAATCAACAACCTTCCACGTCTCGTTGCGCTCAAGAGCCTGTAACTCTTCATCCATAGCCTTTCGCCAATGAGCATGCTTGGAAGCTTCTTTATAATGGAGAGGTTCCTTCATGTCTAAAAACGAACCATCCTGAGATGTCAACAAGAGAGCCACACAAGTTTCGGGCGTAATCTCAATAAGACTCTCACAACCTGAGATGAGATTCTGAGCAAAATCGTCACTCCTGTAGATCCTGTCGTCTAGCACGTCCTTAAAAACATTTCTACAAACATAATCATTTAGATAATCAGGCCTGTAAGCTGCTCTACTAGAACGATGAACCTGAAGTTCTGGCCCCATGGTATCTTCACCGGCCTGCACAACTGCTTCCTGTGTGGATTCTCCTATATCTTCATCAAAGAGAATAGGAGAATTATCTGGAAGGGAGCTACATCGAGAGAAAGCAAACCCATCATGTCTTTCCTCTGTGTAAGGAAAAACATCCACATGAAACTTCACATCTCTGCAAACCTCCACTACTCGTGACTGAAACCCCAAGACCTTGTGTCCCTTCTTCCGTGGTGCTTCTCGAAGATAAACACATGCTTCTCCTCTGGGACTGAACTTATTGTCCTTGGGATGAACAATGATCTTATAACACAAGCAGCCGAAAGGTTTGATATCATCATAGTTTACTCTGCTTCCATGTAAAAGATCAAACGGTGACGCCCCTCCTAACACCTTAGAGGGTAGCCGATTGATCAAGTAGGCAGCATGCATAATACATTCTCCCCAATAACCGAGAGGAACATGCATTGGATTGAAAATAAAGAGCTCTGGCGGTCTCAAGAAGATACCTATGTTTCCTCTCTACCATTGCATTCTGCTGGGGTGTATGAGCACAAGTGGTCTGATGAATGATTCCCTTTTCAGAAAAGAAATTTTGCCCTTCATTAGAACTACCCAGTTCTTTTGCATTGTCAGACCTAATGATTTTAACTTTTGTATCAAACTGTCATTCCACCATGGTGACAAAATGTAGAACTGCTTCCCAAGCCATACCCTTTTGATTGATGAGATGTACCCAAGTTGTCCTTGTAAAATCATCTACAAAACAAACGAAGTACTTATACCCATTGTGTGTTGCAACCTTAAACAGACCCCACACGTCCACGTGGATCATTTCAAAAGCTCTCTTAGTTTTTATGGTCGAATCATCAAACGGCAATCTTCGGGCCCTACTCTTGTAACAGACATCACAAGCATAACTAGAATGAAAATCAGACTGCTTTATTAAACCCATGGAAACAAGTTTTCTGTAAGGTACATGCCCAAGTTTAACGTGAACTACCTTGGCCTTTGAAGAAACAAAAAAACTATGCCCCATTTCTAAACCTGCGGCCTTATTACAAAAATAAAAGGTATCCAGTCCGTCGGTGTTGGCAGCCTGCTTCGACTCAGAAGAAACGCGGCCCATCTCAGTCTGCTTCAGGCCCACCTCAGTCTGCTTCGATTCTGGGAGAATGCGGCCCGTTCCAATACCGTCCCTTCTTGCGGGTGAGTCCAAAACGTAGAGACTATGAAAGCTTCTCCCAAAAGTCTTAGTCATCACGGTCAACGGGTCCTAAAGAAGACATTCGCCACCGTGAAAAATCAAAAGACAATCACCACTCTCGGTTAGCTTCTTCACAGAGATCAAAGAAAAACGAAATTCTGGTACGAAAAGGACATCCTTGAGGAGCAAACGCTTGTTCACCATAACATCACCCATCAGATTCACACTATGTGGAGTTCCATCCGGTAATATTATATGTTTTCAGTTTCGTAAGTTTTTTAGGGTTTCCAAAACGGATTTAATACCAGAGATGTGGTCAGTAGACCCTGAATCTATTATCCACTTGCCTTGAAACAAACTACGAGTGCTGGTAAGACTGAATTTGTCAATCGAAATTTGTTTACCTGAGAAATTTGAGTAGCTCAAGTCTTCCGATTTTATTCCCAAAGTAGCGCTGCGAATCATATCTAATATCTGCCGAATTTGTTTTGCGGTGAGACCACCCTCTGAACTAGATGATTCCCCTTGTTGAATTTCTTCTGTTTTACCGTTGTGTGCAAAACCCATCTTCTTGTGGACTAGCATGTTTTCTTTGCCATGGAGGTGGAAACATTCTGTTTCGAGATGCCCACTCTTCTTACAGTGAGCACACTGTAATTTCTGATAGCAATTCTCACTCAGGTGACCATTCTTCTTGCAGTAAGTACAACTGATTCTCCTTCTATCTGTCTCTATTCTGGTTGTTTCAAATTTAGGGTTTCTGCTTCCCATATCTGTATTTTTAACCGGTTGAATTTGCCTGTGACTGTATAAGGATGTACTATCCTCATTTGTAATCTGCCCACCCCTCTGTTCTTCTTCCTGTATAACCAAAGAAAATGCTTTCTCCAAATCTGGTGGGTTTTCCATTGCTAGAATCTGCTCTCTAATGGATAAATACCGCATGTTAAGCCCCATCAGAAAATGCACAAGCTTGTCCTCTTCAACTGCCTTGCGTATTGACTTGTTAATATTGCAAGTGCAGTTGTTGCAAGTACATTGCTGCACTGGTTTTGCTTGTTCTAGCTCACCCCACACCTTTTTCAATTTGTTAAAATATTCTGAGACTGATAAATCATCTTGTTTGACCTCTGTCAAATCTCTTTTTAATGTACGAACTATGGCAAGATTAGAATGCTGGTACCTGCGACAGAGGGTGTCCCATATCTCCTTGGGGTCATCCATATACCACACGCTCTGCAGCACGGTGCCTCCAAGCGTGTTTTTGATCCATGAAACCACTAGTGAGTTCGCTCTCTCCCAAGAAGCATGTCGAATACTTTCTGTCTCTGCTGGCTTCTTTACTTTGCTTGTGACAAAAACATATTTGTTCTTGGTTTTCAGAGCTATGGTCATGTCAAACCTCCATCCAAGGAAGCCCGTGCCTTCAAACTTTGAACGAGACTTAATCCTGGATTTTCCGCCGGATGAACAAAGTTAGGATCATTCACATCAATGGAGGAACTTCCAGTTTCTGCAGAAGGATTTACTTCATCCTTCCCTTTCCCAGTGCCTCATGTCATTGCCGCAAGTGTTGTGATAACCCTAGCCTCCCTATAGCTCTGATACCTTCTTAGAATTTAGTGTTTTGTGTGGTGTATGTAGCTTGAAAAGAATTGTAGCCTTGTTGTATGTGAGCATGGAGGTCAGATGTAAACTACCGTGAGCTTGTATTGAATAAAGTTTTGGTTTTTACAAGTCTATTAGCGTATATATGCTAACTAAAGATAAAACTGTTATGCTAAATATCTTCGAAGAATCTAAACTACCCAAGAATAAATAAAACAGAATCATAAAGATAAGACAAACTTAAGTAAACATGCTTAAACGTAAAAGGGCCAGATAAGCCCAAAACCAATGTAAACTCCAATAGTACGCGGTGTCCGAACTTCCAAGTTTGGACGCATGTCTGGACAAATTTTTAGGGTCTTTCTGCCTCTGTCGAACTTACAAGTGTGAACGTATGTTCAGACATGTCTGTATCCTGACGAGTGAAACTTGTTTCAGCCTAGATTCTTCGTTGGACTCTATTTTGCTCCTCGTTTGTTGCATTGTGAAGCTTGTGAAGTGAAGAATGCCATTCCATGACTTTTACCTGCATCTGACACATAAAATGCATCACTTCTATCTATAAGCTAATCATAGGAAAATTACATGATAAGTGAGAAATATTGGCCAAACCACTACGAATAATAGGCAAATTAAATCCTTCAAAATATATATATTTCACACTTAACGTTTGCTTCTCCTTAAGCAAATAAAGAACTAAACTCATTCCAAGGTCGTAGTATTAAACCTCAGGATCAAACAAGTGTAGAAGGAAATCAAGTTAAAATGACAATCAAAAGAATAATCCTGCTCTTGGCTGTAAGTTTTCGCAAATAGTGAAAAAGAATAATTTATAAAAGCATAGAGAAGTGAGATTGCAAAAACTAAACATAGAATAGCTTAGGATCTTCCACCAATTTCATTCCTCAACTTTTGGATTACAAGAGGTGTGAAGTAATTTCTTATTCCGCAATACCATTCAACACCACACACTCATGATCAAAATAGGAAAATTGCAATAAACATTCAACTTTCAGGGCTTTCTTATCTTTTGCAAATGGTTTTTATATATTAAAAACTATGAAATTAATCCTAGAAATAAATAAATAAAATAAACCTACGGGTTGCAAAATAATTTCCGATCGTAGCAGTAAAGTAATATGAGCAACCAGGGTATCAAACCAGGGGACTAAGAAAACAAATCTAATCCTAGCAAAAGCTGTAAATCGGGGAAAATTGTTAATCAATAAAATTAAGAACAAGCAAAAAGTGTGATAATAATATAACGAAAGCGGAACTCAAGGTTCAGGTAGTCTTTCGTAGTTAAGTCATGCAGTTCTATCACCAGTTAATTAGGGAATAGGGTTCGGAAAATTCTAACAAGTTTTTAAATGACCAAATCCTAGCCAAATAAAACTCTCCTGCATAGAACGCGATAAATCAAATCATCAATCTATCACAACAAGTGCAGAAGGATTAAGCGTGAGAATTTAAATCGCATATGAAGGCTAAACTCATCAATCAGAAAGAGTTTTCCACAGACTAACAGATTATAATGACCTATCTATCAATCACCGATCAGATCTTGACAGATTTCGTAAAGCTAAAAATAAAGTAGCAAATTTTATTGATAGCGCAAACAAGATTTATAATCTAAAACAAACCCAAGATTAATCCCATATCAACTGATAATAAAACTACAAAACCCTAACTATTCACAACCATCATTCCTCGGAGTTTATCCCCTTAGCCAAGCATAGAAACAAAAGAAACAACAAGAAAAGAAGGTGAAGAAATCATCTCTATGTTAATATGAAGATCTGCGAGGAGTCAGGTTGAACAGACTGAAGAAATCGGAGCAGAAATTCTCTTCCTGGTGTAGTAAGGGGTCACGGCTGTGTCTAACTTCGAACAATCTTGAGTCTCTGATTTTCTGAATGTCTCAAATGCCTCGCGAACGTCCTTTAAAATAGAGTTTTTAGACATAAACTGCACGCGTCCGGCTCACCTGTCCGGGTAGGAGAGCCGGACAAGAGATAGCTTTGTCAGGCAAGATTTTGTTGTTCGTGAGACGTCTGACTCTACGTCCGAGTGACTTAGCCGGACAGCCTGACTGGACGCGTATATATATCGAAATCTCCATGCTGCACTCGTGGTCGTAAATATTTCTGTCCTTCTGAGCACGTCCGGGTCACAGGGTCGGACACGTCAACCGGACACGTTAAAGCTTCGACTGGTGAGATTTTAGTCATGTCCGGGTCAGCGTCCGGATCAGTTTGCTGGAAGGGTACAATGCATCCGGGTCACTTAGCCGGACAGAGATGCGAACGTGTGTAAAAATGTAATTTTGAGGTGTCTGGACCACCCGTCCGGACCTTAGGGTCGGGCGTAGATCCGGACATGTGTATATTTGTGTTCCTTTTTCCGCAAACTTTGACAGGGTCCAGATTCTTCGTTTGAGCTCCTATTTGTTCCTCGTTTGCGGCGTTGGAAAGTTCTTAAGGAGAACTATGCATACTCACCATCATTTCCGGCTTTAAGTATATAAATTGGCATCAGTTCTTGTCCAAAGTATGAATCATGAAAAGCATAG
Organism: Limonium bicolor; assembly: GCA_023374045.1. Lineage (NCBI taxonomy): Eukaryota > Viridiplantae > Streptophyta > Magnoliopsida > Caryophyllales > Plumbaginaceae > Limonium > Limonium bicolor. Next base: position 215,132,576 of record CM041778.1, on the reverse strand, counting down.
GATAAGTGTGAGAAAGTGCATAAAAATGTTACATAAAATAAGAATTTAGCACCTATAAACCATATCAACTTCACACTTATCAAATCACCCCACACTTATCCTTTTGCTTGTCCCCAAGCAAAACTCTCAAGCACAAGTAAAGCCAAGCTAATGGAACTCAACAGAAAAGGAAGAGCACAGAAGAAAAGAATTGATAGCTTTATCGATCAAGGGGGCAATTCAAATTATTCAAATAATTCATTCTTTTGAGAAAACATGAAGTCATTCGAAGCTAACAAATGAGAAACAAAATCATAAGAGCCTAGCCCTTAACCTTGAGCCAATTCACCTTTTTTCTTCACAAACCATAGAAACGACAAGGGGCATGAAGTAAAATCATATTCCATCGTACCTTTCAATGCCACATACTCTTGATCCATAAGAGAAAATAATCTATATTCAGCACAGCATTTGCATAAATATTTCAATTAAAGCGCTTTCAATTTCTTTCACCACAAATTTTTCTCTCCACCCATGTAGCGGCTTTGGGTCAACTATCCCAAATCACAAGGACCTTAGGTAGCTAGGTGATGAAGCACCCCAAAGGACTTAATAACCAAGTGGACGAGGCCTGATTTCGATCAGAATTAAAATTAGCATGCTTAGGATCAGCGGAGTACCTTGCCTTGTTCTTTTTTCAACAATTTCAATCCATTTCATTCCAAGGCTCAAAGCTAAAAACAAAGTTCAGATGGAGAATATTCTCATTTGTTTCAGTATTCCTAGAACAAAGACTTCAATTTAGCAATTAAAAATGAGAAGAATCTCAAAATTTTACACCCCAAGATCAGCTAACCAACTAAACTTCCTTTATGGTTTCCTTCCAAGTTGGGCAACCATAACTAAACTTTAACAAATGCAAGAGAAAAGAGCTTAGAGAAGCACAAAAAAAACAAGCTGCGAAGGAGCTCACCCCACCCCACACTTAGAGTGAAGCAATGTCCTCATTGCTTAGGAAGAATTAACATTGTGCAAGCAATCCCACAAGGAAACAAAATTGCACATAGCAGTTCAGAGGAGAATATATAAAACATGAATGAGCAGAAAAGTAAAGAATAGCCCCAGAGTCCGCTCAGAGTGTGTAGCAAGTCCAACCTCACACTTGAGTTCAGCTAAGCGACGAAGTAAGCAAGCTGATAATATTATCTGCAAAGCCAGAAGAACTCAAGTGGAACCAGACAAAACCATTAGTAGAAAAATAAGAGCCATGACTCTTACAGTAAGCATAGCATCAGCCAACAATACACCACAAACTAAAAGAAAAGAGTAAAATAAACAACTAAACTAAGAAAGTGAAAAGAGATACAACCCGGTGGGTTGCCTCCCACCAAGCTGCCCAGATTTAAAGTCTCTAGCTAGACTTCCCAAGCTTACTAATCAGAAGAAGAGAAAGTATGGTTGGGAATACCACCACATCCTAGAGTGAGTTCTTGAAGTTTCCTGAATGTATATCGAAGTCTCCAAGGAATTTTCTTCTTTTTATCTTTCGACTTCGAGAGGCTTGAAGCATTTGGGGCAGCCGGCTGATCCTGCATAAAAGACACTGCATGTAAATCAAGATTAGCATCAGCAATGCCAATATAATTCTTCAATTGGGCCCCATTAACTTTAAACACTTCACCCTTTTTATTCTCAAGCTCGTAGGCTCCATAGGAAGTGATACCAACAACTTTGAAAGGACCGGCCCAGTGGGACTTAAGCTTCCCAGGAAAAAACTTCAATCTAGAATTATAAAGCAGCACCAAATCTCCAACTTGGAAGTCCCTTCTCTGAATCATCTGATCATGGAGCTTTTTGGTGCGCTCTTTATAAATTTTCGCACTATCATAAGCCTGATCCCTCAGCTCTTCTAGCTCTGAGAGCTGAAACTGAAATACCCCTAACCTTTAAATAATTAAATAATGGTAAATAAATATTATTTGGGGGATTATGAAACCCTAAGAAAGCACATAAACACTTAGGCGTTAAAAACACACCTAAACTCCTTAAGGTCATAAACGGGCGTTAAGCCGGACCTTAAGCTAACCAAAGTTACATAAGCTATAAACTCATAACGAGTCAACCAAGGATCATTATATGACTTTTACAACACAGGACCTCATCTAAAACTGAGTAAAAATGCGAAAGGCCCGGGAGTTCCCTTGAGGCCCGAAAGTCCCGGAAACACCCGGAAATACTTTATAAGATGAAATAAAGCATTACACTTCATTCCAAATACACCATAACACTTTATTAAACATATAAGATGAAGTCCTCACACTAAGTTCTCAATTAAACGCAAAGTGCTCGGAGGTGCCCGATGGGGGTCCCATAAACCCCGGGAAATGCCCCGAAGAAGTGCCGAGGTGGCACGAACTCCTATATAATTCATTCTTAGAGTTCCTATCATCATTATTTATCATTCTAAAGAGAATTATGAGCTACTTTTTCAAAAATAAACAAAGTGCTCGGAGGAAATTCTTAACGCTCCTGTTTTGCTCCGGGAGTGTCTCGGTAGCCCGGAAATTTTGTCATGAGTTGATATAACCCTATATAACTCAATGTAACACCTTAATATATCATTATTGACTATAAACAATGTTTATAAACACTTGGAACTCATAGCGACAACTTACTTACCAAAATATCCTTAAAGCACAAAAACGCACCTTCGGGTGTCATAAAAACGTGTTCTACGCTATTACCTTGAACCTTTTGAGGAGCCACGAGTTGAGAATCTTAAATGGGGAGGAATTGACCATCTAAATCAATCAAATCCAGTGCTAAAATCATAGCACAAGTAGGGACGAAAATCAGATCAAAAAGTACTATAAAATCAACATTTTACCCTAGAAACTTTCATTTTTTACCTTGGTATAAATGTACCAATTAAATGTTGTGACTTATAAATGTTACATTATGATCTTAATACAATATAGTGTGACAGTAACCAAGTTAAAAATCAGTCCCACATGGTCCCTAAAGTGGCCATTTTTTTTGTATTTGGCTTGGTTTTAACTTAAAAGTTGTCTTATGACATGGTGACTCATCCTTGCACACACCATGTGACATTATGTCAAAAGAATCTCAGTCAAATGAGGCTACCATTACCGAAAATTTGCCGGAAGACAAGGAGAATAAGTTAGGAAAAGTAAGGAAATTAAGTAAGCAAATTAGATCTACTTATGCACATGTTGTTACTAGTTTAATACATGACAATTGAGCAGCTCATCCTATAGTCTAAGGCTGCCGAAAATAAGTGAGGAAAAGCAAGATTGATTGCTGTATATTAGTCAAATAAAACATCTACCTAACTATGCATATTCCTATGTCTAATACAACAAAAATCAAATGATCTTCTACAACCCCTAGTTGCCGAAATCAAGCAAGAAAAAGGAGGTTTGATTGCTGTATTAAAATCAAACTAAAACACTTACCTAACTAGGCATGTTCCCATGTCTTCAATTGACAAAAATCAAATACCTACATTCAGCTCCTTTGCCGAAAACCTACAAGGAAAGAAGACAACATTATCATGGTATTCATCTTAGAAAATTCAAAAGAAACATCTACCTACCTTTGCTCTTGTCCTCTTGTTCCAATTGACAACTAAAGTCTTCATTCTCTCTTATCAATGTGCCGAAAGTGAGCTGATAATGAGAGCATTTTATGGAGCCAAGAATCAAGTAATAAACTAAGGAAAAGCTAGACAACTTTGACATTATTTGTCAAAAGAAAATTCCTTCATTCCATTCCCTTATTTCCTTACGTGAGTAACCATTCTTCCTTGCCCTCATTCAGCTGATTTTGGTAAGTCTCATTCTCCTCTCTTTTCTTTCTTCCTTAGCTAGTTATTCTTGTGAGCTTCAAAGCTCCATTAATGGTGTATTAAGTTCTAACACCATTTTTATGCAATATTCCTAGTTAATTCTACTAAGTCTTGAAGCAAGAATCATCCTAGCAACCCTTGCAATTTTCGCCAAGCATTAGTACTCCAAGAAGTCACCTTGGTTCAACAACAACTCAAGGAACAAACAAGAACAAGTTAAGGTATATTTTCATGTTGAAAATCCTAGTAAATACCTAAGCTCTTGTCCGAAACCTCAAGCTTCTTAATCAATGTTTTCTTTATAATTTCATGAAGGAAACTTGGATCTACAATCATCCCAAGGTGTACCGAAAATTCCTTGAAAATACCTAAGGTAAACTCTTGTAAACTACAAATCTTACTTATAAATCCTTGTTAGAAGTCTAACACTTGGATCTCCTAAATCCATACATGGAGGCCGAAAATACTACACCAATACCATTGGAGGAGCTTGGAATTCAAGAGGAAATAAAGTACAAGAATCATCTTGATTTAAGGAGTAAGTTTCTATAATTAAAACTATTAAGTTTAACTTCGATTTAAGCTTCAAACCTTAGTATAAAATTTATGTACAAACCTTAGATAAATTAGGACCAAAAACTATAGGTTATATCACCAAGAAAATAATTTATAACATACAAGGTAAGATTATTACCTTAAGGTATAAATTTGTGTTATAAAAATTAATTATGAAACATATATATTAAGGCCGAATGGTCTAGGAGAAAAATGTTTAATTTTGAGCTTATAATCATCCTAAGTCATTAACATAATTTTTAGAAGTGTTAGATGGCTTATATACATTTATATGTATTTATTATAAGATATAAATCAATTTTTAAAACCATATGGTAAATATATGTTAAAGCCGAGAACAAAAAGGATTATTTGGTGATTTTTGAAGTGTATAAGTGTATTAGCTTATATTATAATTTTTGGGAACATTAAAAATAGCTACAAGTATTTAAATGGCTAGTTTATAAAGTTATGTGGCTAAAATGTAAATTTTGAAAAGATTGGTGTACTAATAATAATTGCCGAGAGTTAAAGGGTTAATTTGGTATACTTATGATATAATATATGGTAGGAATTGATATTATGAATTTTGGAAAATTTAAACAAGTGTTTAAGTGTTAAAATAACATTTTATAAAGTTTTGGGGCTATTTTGTAATTTTTGGAAAGTTTAAGAGTAAAACCAAATAACATATGATTTTCTGGGTATATTAAAGTATTAATTATGAAATTAAGTCTTGGTCAAAGTGTTGACCAAAAACTTTGGGTTAAAATGATTTATAACATGAAATATTAAGTTTATAAAAGTTTGGGGTGAATATGTAATTTATGAAAGTTTATTTGTAAAACCGAATAGGACATAGGGCGAAAGCGTAAATTATAAAAATATATGGGTCATTTCGGTTATTTAAGAAAATTAAATATTAAAACTATAGTTTATGAGTTAATATGTAACTTATATAAAGTTTTGGGGTTAAAATGTAAATATGGAAAAGTATATGTTGAAAACCGAAAGTATATGTGGCTATATAGTAATTTGCGATAGTTAGTGTGTACAAAATATAAATACCGAATTAATAAGGATGGTTTTGTAATTTAATAAAGAAAGGAATTAAAACTAAGTAATATAATGTATTATGGAGTATAATGTAAAGTTTATAAAATAATTGTGGTTATAATAAAAATAACCAAATGGTATTAATATATAGAACAAGTGAAAATAATTATGAGTATATAATTAATGAGATGAAGATATACCATAAAATGGGAATTCATTATCACATGTAGTTACTACATAAAATAACGACCTGTTAAACTACCTCGAACCACTGTTAAATAACAGGGAGAAATAAAGAACATACGGAGTTAGTATACTACGAGTATTAGTTCTTAGCAACAGTACTGTAATAGTTAGTGCTAGTTGTATTAACGTTACCCGGTATTGCATGTATATATAACAGCGTTACGGGAAGGAATTACTGAGCGTGAATTGTCAAGCTAGTAGTTATCACGGTGAACGGTATGTTAATTATGTGGTCTGAATGTCCTAAGGATTTTCCTGAGGTCTAGACGTTGTGTGTTTAAATGTTAAGAGCGATATCTGTGATTTACGTATATTATCTCGTATACTGTATTGCTCGACACCATTGCGTTTTATTTTACGCGAACGTCTTATGACTGGAGGTTTATACATCTAAACTCAAACAAGACTAAATGACCTTTAGGTATTACGAGAACCTAACTGATGGTCAACTGTTATAGTCTTAACTCAAGGATTGGATATTGTATCGCTGACTAAAGGGCTAACTTATAAAGAGAGGAATCCAGTTAGTTTCGACTATCTGGTTGCGCATCGTGATCACTACGAGGGACTACTATGGAGAGTCACTCAAGGGAATCCATCGTCCACATTTGATGATGGCGGAGGGCACTACCGTTGGTGCACAGGCTTCGGCCCAATCAGACGCCTTTAAGGCAAATAAATATCCAATGCCATAAGGTCAGCTGGCAACAGGTTCCTTTGGAACCCAGGGGACTACTGTCCATTTAACAAGTTAATATGGGTTGTCCTAACATGACGCCCGAGGTGGAAATTAATTAGAATGTTTAATTGGTTGGTTAAAAAGGATAAGGGCCAAGAGGCCAACTAACAAGTTCAGTTAATTAATACGCGTATCTTGTTTGGTTACTGGTTATAGATTATTGGTTATTGTTGTGATGATATTGTTGGATGAGCTGTTATGTATATATTCAACATTTACAGTTAATATTATTGTAAACCGGCACTGCATGTAATGAATCTAATAACAAGATGGCTAAACGACTTAAGGAATCCAGATGATTTAGGACTACATTTAGCATACCAGCATATCGTTTGCTGAGCCCTTCAATGGGCCAAACATTTCAGGCTATTGATTGAAGACACAAGCCGGAGTGCGGGACATAGGGTAGCTGATGTGTTTTCTATAAACATCTTTTAGTTTTACTTATGTACTGCATTATGGAGGTTGTAGTATTTGGTTTAGTTGCTCAGTTTGGATTTGGTTTGTAAGTTTAAGATTACTCACTATCTTGTCATCACAGCGGTGGAGAGTTGAAGTTGATGGATGGAGTAAGGTTGCCTTGTTACTCACATGGGTGAGTAACGGCGTGTAACACCAAACGTTAGATAGTTTCATTTTCCGCTGCGAATTATATTTGTTATGTTACGACTTGCGCTTATATTACAGGATTAGGATTAGGGGTGTTACAAAAACTGGTATCAGAGCAGAGTTCCGCTCTGTTGAAAGGATACTGAGTCAAGAACAGTGAGCATAGGAATGTTGGGATACGGGAACGTTTGTGAGGATTCGTGACTTAGAAAGAAAAATCCTAGGGATATCTTTATTGCTAGTATTAGCCTTCTTGCACATTTACGTTGTGAATGTAAAAACGGTGTAACACCGAGTAGTAATAATAGTATACTATCCTATAGATGTCAAGAGCTGGTAGACCGCGTGGAGGCAGCAGTGGACGCGGTGGCGAGACACCGGCAGATGTTCCAGAGATACCGGGCCTAGCAGAGGCCATGGCAGCCTTCGCCCAACAGCTAGAAGCTCAGTTTAAGAGCCATACCCCACCCGCCGCAGCCCAGGGAAACCAACTGGTTGAAGAGCGTTGCAGACGCTAGAGTACCGACGTATTCAGGGGAACCAGACCTCGCCGCACTTGAGAAATTCATTGTGGAACACTAGAATGCATTCAAGGCTGTTAGAGTTCCGGAAGACCAGAAGGTCGACATTGCAGCGTACAACCTGAAGGACGTAGGAGACATTTGGTGGTGGTCTGTCGAGGGCCACCATAGAGCTACACCAAACTTCGACTGGACATCATTCGTGGAGGTGTTGCGGGACAAGTACTACCCCGAACACTTGAAGTAGAGGAAGAGGCAAGAATTCGAGACTCTGATCCAGGGGAGTCAGACGGTTGATCAGTACTACGCACGATTCATCAGCCTACTGGACTACATACCAGGGGTCGACTACTCCGACATTGTAAAGATCCAGAAGTTTAGGGGAGGTTTGCAATATCGTATCCAGGGCTTCATGGGGGCCATACGTTTTACTACTATACAAGAAGGCTATGACGTCGCATCAGCAACTGAGCTAATGGTTCAGTCCAGGGAGGAGGCCCAAGGAAAGAAAAGGAAGAATACTGAGGGAGAGGATGGGGGAGCAACTTCTAGCGGTCACAACAAGAAGGGAAAGTAAGAAACCTTTGATTGAGAATGAGTTGCCCATTATTACCTATACTTAAAATTGGTCACTAAACCTAAAACCTTCAGCAGGAAATTCTTTGATAAGAAGAAGGGGCGGAAGGACTTCTAGGGTCAGAAGACGAAGGAGCAGGTCCCTCGTCTGACCGGCCCAGCTATTAATGCTCAGCCACTTAGATCAGCACCATCCAAGGGTAAGGATACCCACCTCTCACTTTACCAAAATATTCATTAGTTGTACCTTTACTAAACCATGTTGTATAAACAATAGGCACCAAGCCACCCCAGCGCCCCTACTACTGTAAGCGCTGTGGAAATGACCACCCAGGCGCAGATTGCTCAGGCAGGAAGGTGGAGTGCCGTTACTGTAAAAAGGAAGGCCACCGAGAATATGAATGTTTTTCCAACCAAGGAAGCCGAGTGTATAAGGGATCTAGAGATTCACAGAGGACCCCAGCTATAGAGGCGGGCGGACCAAGAGGAGGTTAGGCACCGCAGAACAACACCTACACTAGAGGACCGGCAGGACAACCATCCTCATCTGCGAATCAGAAGGGAAAGGAGATAGTTCCAGGAAGAAACACCCTATACTCAGTGGGAACTTCGGGCGCTGAGACTAGCACTTAGCGCGAGACCGGTAAGCCTAAAACCTAAACCAAAAGCATGAAGCATGATTGTGTGTTTACAGTTATCAACGATGAAACTTGAATGTGTTTAGTGCGAATAAAAATTTAGAGAGACCTAACTTAGGAAACCTTTCACCTAATAGGACACTTCGACATTTGTTGCCCCTTACCTATGAGACCAAGATCACCTAAACCGTTGAGCAAAGGTCGGGAATATCTAGAGAAAGAATGCCAAGTACTTCGACCCGGCATGATCCTACTCAAGAAATACCTAAACCTAGATGAACAAATAGCCATTGTAAATGAATGTAGAACTTTGGGAATAGGCCTTGGAGGATTTTATCTTCCAGGATATGGGAGTGGATCAAAACTTAAATTGTATTTGATGTATATGGGTAAGGATTGGGATCCACAAACTAGGTTGTATCAAGAGGTAAGGAAGGTAGATGAAGCATGAGTTCCTAGGATACCCAACATTTTTCTGACCTTGGTGATAGAAGCGGTCAAGATTGCACAACAATTAGAAACCAACCTCATTCCAGACATGAAAGCCGATGTTTGTATTGTGAACTTCTATGAGAAAGGGGGGAAACTTGGATTACACCAGGACCGAGATGAGACATCTGAGTCAATTACCAAAGGGATACCAGTTGTATCATTCTCCATTGGAGATGATCACTAGTAGAAAAATTGTTTTTAACCACGGTTATTTTGCCTATATACCACGGTTAGGAACCGTGGTTTATGCTCGCGTCGCATATAGAAAATTGCCTATATACCACGGTTGAAAACCGTCGTTTAAAAGAAGACTATATACCACGGTTTGCTATAACCGTCGTTTAAGACCGTTTTTGGACGCGGTCCTCACCGATTTTAAATGACGGTTAAGGTCAGAACCGTGGTATTAAGTACCTTTTATACGACGGTTAAAGCCTGAACCGTGGTATATAGTTCCTTTTAAATGACGGTTATTCTCAAAACCGTGGTATATTATGTATAAAATCAATGAATAAAACACAGTTATACATATAACTGTGGTTTATAGTCTATGAACTTTTTTTCAAAATCGCCAGCGATTTAGAAGCGCCGCTTCACAGATCTCAAACAGAGCACAGAAGAGAATGAAGAGGCTAGAACATGTATGTCCCTTGTTATACCTGCTCCCTGTAGCATCTGCTCTAGTATACAACAGATGCCCAAAATGATTTTGTTTTTTTAAATCGACCACATGGACTCTGTTGTATACCTCATACCAATGCCCATACAAATAGCTATAATCGTACACATACATAAATGACTACGAGGCACAATTCATTTAACTCAAAAGTTAAGGTTAGAGTCACAACCCAGAAGATCACAAAATTCACAAACTCGACACAAGAACACATTATTTCTAACCACACTGGTGGAACGCGAGCCTTTAATGACGGTGGTTTAATCACGGCTTTAACAGACACCGTGATTAATAGGAAGGCCGGAATTAATTAGCGACGATGATTGAATTAACCGTAATCAATAATCGATCGGAGGTAGGCGCGCCTTTTTTAGGACGGACTTTAGATGACGGTTATTAGTGAAACCGTAATCTAAAGTCCCGTGTTGACGCGCGCTTTACGGTCAATGGACTTTAGATTACGGTTTCACTAATAATCGTCATCTAAAGTCCATCCTAAAAAAGGCGCGCCTACCTCCGACTGATGGTCAACGACGTCATTTTGACCTGACGCCAAATATTTCCCGTATTATTTGATTTTTTTGACTCCGCGCGTAATCTAAATTACAGTTAACGACGTTGTTTTACCAGTGTATTTTAGATTAATAAAACTTTATATTAATGTGTTACCTATGTTTGAAACCCAACATATGCCAAATAATTATCGCGCTATTTTTTAATTTCGTTACACTTTAGATTACGGTAAACAACGTCGTTTTACCAGTGTATTTTAGATTAATAAAAACTTTATATTAATGTGTTACCTATGTTTGAAACCCAACATATGCCAAATAATTATCACGCTTTTTTTTTAATTTCGTTACACTTAGATTACGGTTTTTTTTGGGAACCGTCATGTAAAGTGTGACTTTAGTTTACGGTTTACATGTAAACCGTAATCTAAAGTCCATTTAAACATTTGCCTACACTCTGCACACTCTACTCACAGTAACTCTTCTTCTCTTTCGCGCTATCTTCCTCACTGAAATCGCCTCCTCTCTCCCGTCACCTTGCTAACGGCCATCGCCGCCGTCGCTCCCACCACCTTTGTCACTCCCATCGCCGCCGATCACCATCCATCTACCACTGGTCTCACCGTCGACGTCTCTATCGCGTATTGGGTATGCGATCGATTGATTGTCGTTTTTTTCTAACTTTGTTCATATACATGCATTTCGATTGCAAGTTCTAAGCTCGTTTGTATCGAATCCTGAGAGTGTAATGGCAAATGTTCTAACCTTGTTCATATATTTGTGCCCAGATTCACAGTTAATTGCGACCTAGTTCGTGAGCTGATTTCTACACTACTTGCCCACTTCGGTGCTTAGTTACGGTAACTTTGCAAACCAATCTGTAAACTGCTGTATTTATTTATTCTTAGCATTTAGTATTACAATTAATACAAAGTGTAGTTTTAAAAATGCTACTACTTAAAACTGCCACAGGAAAGAAAGTAAGTTCAAGTATATTACCGATTCTTGAAAAATGAATGGAACAGAACTGTAGCATATCTCAGTTTCATGAATGGAATAGAACTGTAACAAGTTGTTTGAGTTTTGGTCTGGATTTTAAAGCTTAATGGAATATTTAAGTAACTGGGTAAGGAGTTAGGAGAAGTATAATCAGTTGAAAGAAAAAAAAACAGACAGGGAAGAAAGCAAGAACACAACTCAGTTTCTGTTTTGATTTCAGTTTGGATTTCAGCTTCAGTTTCCTAGATGGTGCGTGCGAATTTGACTTTGATAAAACTGATTTGGAGACGTTAGAAATATAGGGGAGATGCTGTCGATTTTTTTCCGCGGTTTAGCTAGCATTTAACCTTGATTTTTTGATGAATTCTAATGTTGTCGTTTTTCTTTTATGCATCAGGACTCGACTTTATTAGGCTTCCGACCTCAACCGTTAGCATCGGCTAATCGTCTACCAGAGGTAAGATTTATATATATACATATAATTTTGACAAACTACCAAACATAGTTATCCGCCCAAGATATACCTAATAGAGGTATATCTTCGACAGTCCCTGTCGGGACTGCCACGATTGTTAAATCACACACCTAGGGTGTGAATGTGCTTTTAATATGTACTTTATTGATTATTTCAGCAGTATCTCTTTATTGTTCTTCGAATGCATATATTATTGATTAATATCATAATCGTGCATTTGAAAACTGTAGGGAGATGCTGCCGAAATTTTCAATAAATTACATATTAAAAACACGTTCACCGGTGGGATTTAATACTCATGGATGGATTTAGGTTGATAAGATACAAAAGTGTAAAGACTCTGCCACGGGTGACGGTATGAAATGGCTGCCTTCATATAAATAGCTAGAAGGAGATGGAACTTCGTGGATTTACAGCGGAAATTTGGACGACAAGTTTTTGTAACACCCCATCCAACATTAACACACTTACAATAAAGTGCAGCGGAAATACAAACTCATCACATTACTTAACTCGTTGGTGTTACACGCCGTTAGCCACCCACGTGGCTAACAAGGCTAATCCATATACATTATACCGGTCTGATGGGCTAAATTCCCGAGCAACTACACATTATTATCCCTTTCCATTAACAACAACAACAACAACAACACCTTTCAACTATACCGAGTATTTATAAACTGATGCCGACAACAATATCGGTCTTACTACACCTCTGTATATACACTTAAATGAATACCCATGTACAATGACTACCCCGTCCTACTCTCGAACGGATTCCAGCTCTCTGTACCTGAATAGGAAAAGAAGAGAAAGGGTGGCCCCCAAGGGGCTCAGACCTTTGCTGGTATGGTAATCCCGCAGCCCACATGCTACCGGCCACGCACAACTAATTGTCGTCTTAGCATGCGGTTGATTATATTTAAATCATGCATGTAACAGTAAACACACAACACATAACATTTCGCCTCAATGGGCTCAACAACGGATAATATATCCTTATTTGATAAGTCACTCATGGTATTCATTATTCCTAGAGTGTTTCTCCTCTAATGGAGCTTCTTCCTTAATAGACGACATCTACCCTTAAATCGGGTTATCCTTAAATGCCTCTTATCACACAATGGGATTCATTTCCATGATCCACACACTCCATATTTTATAACATATAATGTTCCTCACATAACCAAACATAACAACACCCTTCACGTTTCCATGTGCACATGATAACATCACAATAGGATTTACTTTACAACATCACATAACATAACGGGAACGGTCCTCTTAGGAACCAACCCAAACATAGTTAATTCACTGGTGAGCCTAGAGAATGGTGTCACCCTCATGGTAAGCTCGTTATACAATAACAACACACTCATTACCGTCCTAATAGTCGGACGAGTAACTTAAGTTAAGATGGTTCGGGTTTGGAGGCCCGAACACACACACAAACACATGTTCCCCCTAAACCGATCATAAGTCAGAATAGCTAAGCTTTGGGTAAGCTAATGGGAGATCATAACCCGTGAGGGAAACAACCATAACAAAGAGAAGGGTAAGGCTAAGAAGGATACCCTCTCCCAAACAACGCGCGACCGGCCTAACCGGATTCCTCACTACTGTTAGTACATACTTACTTTAGATATTAGTTAGAACCCCACTGTGGAGTTGTCACACACACATACAGTATTACAACTGGTTAAACACACAAGGAGATCCCTACATTCACATACACAATCACACAATAACACACGCATAGCCGTGGTTAGTACGTCCCATGGTTCGGGTCGTTTACTCCGAATACCGAACTCTCATGTGATCCTAGACTCAGTTAACTAAGGTTAACACTGCCGAGGTTTGGTATCGGAGTTGAACACGCCACATATATGAATTACTGTAAACTCATTACATGTTTCATCTTACAACGTGGCAAACATACAGAAAAACACATTGGCATACAAGCCGGTGTCCGGTAGGACACAGGTTGCAAGAAAACCATACCTGTCACCGGATCCACTTTACCACGTCCACTTTGTTCCTCGAGCAATTCTCGAACAACTGTTAACATCACATTGTTTTTATTAACATCGGGGTTGCTTGATTATTTAATGTCGAATGCTTATAATTTTTCCCCGTTAACTTAGTTAAATAACTTGACATTTTTAACTTGTTTTACTCTCACATTTTAATACACTTTCCACCCACCAAATTGTGACTATAACTCACCTGACATGTCCTACACAACCTTATAAACATCATTACCCATCAATCCCCGACATTAGACATCTTTTAATAACCTAAAACAACAATTTTAGAGTGGTCCGGGACTTGGTCCTTACCTTAAGTCCCGGACCAACACTTAATGAAACTCTCGGGTGATTTTACAGACTGGTCGGGACCTTGTACTGCCCCCAAGTCCCGGACCAGAACATTGGTGAAACTCTCAGCCCTTTTTTTGTATGGTCCGGGACATCATCCACTACCTAGGTCCCGGACCACTGTAACAGAATCCCAAATATGACATTTTCAGTCTTGTTTCATCTATTCTCTTCATCCATTGATTACCCAAACTTCATACATAAACTTAGGCATATTCTAATACCAAATATCACTTTGATTCTCTTTACAACATGTCGTTGTTTTTTTTTTTAATTTTGGGCCGTCCGACCCACCGTCCGACCCACAGCTGGGTCGGACCATTCCAGAACTTTTCCCGTCTGCTAAATACTCATGTCCGACCCATGTCCGACCCACCATCTGGGTCGGACCATTCCAGAGACTTAGAGCACACATGTCCGACCCATGTCCGACCCAACCATCTGGGTCGGACCATTCCAGAAACATCAACGGGTAACTTAACAGAGGCTGTCCGACCCACCCTGGGTCGGACCACTGGGTCGGACAACATCAGAAGTTGTCAAACTTGTCAAACTTTCTCCAAACTTTTCCTCAGGCCTCCTAATGTGTTCTAACATCATTTGGCACCCTTAACCCTTCATATAACATCCACAAAACTAATTTTATAACTCCTTAAACACTTACTCTCTTCTTACCAAAATTCCTAACACTTATATTGTTTTCTCTCTTAAGATTTCTAAGTGGTATTTTACCTATAATGACCACTATACCAAGGTGTTTCCTCTACACCTTAACATCATCTCTCAAGCTTCTTTTCTTACTAACTAAACCTCCTTTTTCACATCTTACCTAAACATCACTTATTCCTTGGATATCAACATTACCTAAACCTTAAACAACTTCCTAGTTCACCAAAACTTTCTTAAAACACTTAGAACTTCTTGCACATTTTCCAAATTTTGCCATAGCTTCTCTTGCATATACTCACATCCAAACACTTAGGTTTTTACCTTATTTCATTCAAAAACACCTAAAATCCATCAAACACATTTTTATACACAAACTTCACACATTTAGCACTACATCACAATATAGTGCATAACTTAAATTGCTTGGCACTTAGGCCCTTAAATAACATGGCTCTTAGGCCCTTAAATTGCATAAACCTTAAACACTGAATTTCCACAATATATAAGCCTTTGACCTGCAATTACACACACTAAGACATATTTCCTTTACTAGTCTCCTTGAGAACACCTTACTAAGTCATTCACCATTTGCTCTTTAGGTAGTTTTAACAAGCATCATAAGCTCATTTCTCCTAAGGCATTAAACCACATTGAGATAGCATATTTACCTCTTTTCCACTCAAACTTCTTTCTTGTTTCCTTATAAACCGGTAAGGCATTTCTTTCCTTGTCACTACTAAACATATACCAACATTGAAATGAGTATATAAGCTTTATGCTTCATCTCATTGTAAACCCTAGTTACACATATTGTTTTAACACATTAAGGTAATTGTTTTACCTTGGAATTGGAAAAGAGCTTGAACAAGTATCAAGAGAGGACTCCTCCTAGCCCTTGGAAGATTCAAATGAAGCTAAAACAAGCAAGGTGAAAACACCATTGTGAGGTGAATTTTCGGTCAACATGAAAACATGGAGGAAACATGGATTTTCTTTGAGTTTCCTTACCTTGAAGCAAAGGAGAGCAAGAATATGTGGAAAGGTGAGCTCAAGCTCCTTCAATGGTGAATCTTCATGGCATCAAAATTGAGTTCTTGAAGATTTGAAAAGATAGAAGTGTAGAGCTTGGTCTAACTAAGATAAATATGGTCTTAGAATTTGATTTGGAGCATGGGTTGGATTTGGTAAAGAAATGAAGATGGAGAAGAGATGGAGCTGTAGCAAATCGTAAATGGAGGAAAGGATAAGATGAAGAAACCGTGTGAAATGAAAGAAAAGAAGAGAATGAGAAGGTAAGTTTGCTTTTGGAGATATTTATGTTATAAAGCAAAATAGTACTTTACTTTAAGCTTTACTTTACTTATTTGATATGTTAACAAGAGTTGTGAGTCACCACACTTAAAAACCGGCCCCCCTTTTAGTTAGAAGGGTATAATAGTCTTTGTTGACCAATTTAATTACTTATAACAATATGTTACAACCTAGCTTATAAAAATCACTATTCACAAAACAAGGCACATAGAAGTGAAAATTTTGATTTCCCATTGATAAGACTTCCAAATGTGATACTATATAGTCACATTAATTAAAGAGTAATGATGGGCATTTAGCCATTCAAACTCATTACAAGACAATTTTCAAAACGTGCTTTAAGACTCCTTAAAGCACTTTTTGTGTTTTAACTTGTTTTCAAGCTTGGTTTTCTTTAGTAATTGATTTAATATGTTCATTAACATATTTATAAGGTATGGGTATGACCATTAAATCTTTTACAAATTTATCCCAAGCTTAGAGCACATCTTGCTCTTATAGACTTTAAGGTATTTATTTATGTTTTGTTTGGTTCCAATGTCTACCAAGGTTTCCTAAGGACTTAATTAGCCCTATTAAATCATAATTGAATATTATTAAGTCTTGGTAGGCTCTTTGGGTCCTAACCAAGTTCACTCATAGCTTAGAGCATGTTTTTGCTCAAACTGTATCTTAGCGTTTTATTGCATTTACTATGGTTTAAATTGTTCACTGATGTTTCTAAGGCACTTTTTAGCCTTTATATAACATAGTTTGATATTTAAACCACATATCAAGGTTTGGGGTATTTCATTTTTAGAAGGAGTTGATAAGTTATGCACGGTGTTGGCGAACAATCTGAAACCTACAGACAACGGATACATATTTTGTCCGTGTATCGACTGCCAAAACAATCTGAGATATCGCGGCGTTGAAACAATTAAGGAACATCTGATCCGCCGTGGTTTTACAAAAGATTTCCAAGACATAATCCGATGGCATGGTCAGAGTGCGTTTGATGTTATTAAGCCTGACGAAGGGGATAATGGTCAGGCAAACACAAAAACAGAACTTGGAGATGATACAGTTGCTGGTGATCCAGAAGACGTTACAGCGAATGTTGAGCCAGATTTCTGGGATGATGACATTGGACTATGCTCGAAGATGTGGAACGACATTACTCTAACACGCCAGACAGCATGAAAATTTGTTGGATTCATCCAAAACACCGTTGTACCCCGGGTGTGACCCTACAAAGTTAAGCAAGTTGAGTGTCGTCCTCAAGCTATTCAACTTGAAAGCGAAACATGGCTGGAGCGACGTAAGTTTCACTGACCTCCTGGAACTATTGAAATATGTTCTTCCGGTGGACAACGTTTTACCAACGACTACGTACTCAGCCAAAAAAATGATGTGCCCAATGGGTATGGGGTACCAGAAAATTCATGCTTGTCCAAATGGTTGCATGCTGTTTTGGAAATCGGATGAATTTGCTGAAAGCTGTTCAGCATGTGGAGCGTCACGGTATAAGAAACAACAAACTCACATCAGCGGTAGTAAGAAAGGTTCACCAGCTAAGGTATTGTGGTACCTGCCCATCATTCCAAGGTTCAGACGTTTGTTCTCCATTGAGAAAGATGCAGAGAATCTTCGATGGCATCAGTTCACAGGAAAAAGGATGGCAGATTGAGACATCCCGCTGATGCACCACCAGTGGAGAAACATAGACGTAAAATTTCCTGAGTTTGGTACGAACCAAGAAACCTAGGCTAGGCTTGTGCACAGATGGATGAACCCTTACGGTACTTTGAGTAGCATACATAGTACCTGGCCTGTGCTTTTGGTTATTTACAATCTACCACCGTGGTTATGCATGAAACCAAGACACATCTTGTTGTCTTTGTTAATATCTGGTCCAAAGCAACCGGGCAACAAAATTGACGTATTCTTACAACCTTTGATAGAGGATCTACAACTCTTGTGGAATGAAGGGGCACGGTTTACGACTCATTCAGTAAAGAGGACTTCAATTTGTGTGCTATGTTGTACTGCACAATCAATGATTTCCCCGCCTATGTAATCTTTCAGGCTATTCAATCAAGGGGGCGTTGGCGTGTCCGATTTGTGGTGAAAACACTTGTAGCATTCGCTTGAAACATAGTAGGAAAACCGTGTATATGGGCCACCGAAAAATGCTTCCAAAAGGACATAAGTATCGAAAGATGGCGAAAGAGTTCGATGGGAAAACTGATCACAGCATGGCGCGCCAGCCTTTGACAGGTACAGAGATTTACAAAAGGGCCTTTATTGACGCCTGCGTAGATTACAGTCCACAACCGTAATTATACACGGTTTTGGACCGTAATTAAAGGGTTCCGTTCCACCAGTGCCAGAATACGAATTCAACATTCATCCAATACACATTTACTAATTAGACATTGACCAAAAGCTACACAAAATCCCGAACAACCTGATCAGGCCTAACAAATTGGTCAAACTGTTTCACTGTATGCATTTTGCCCTCACATCTTCATTTCAGCACTTCTTAAAGCTGCATGATTGACAAAGGTATTTAGCTAATTCTTCAGCTGCATAATAAATCGTAGCCACAGTGTAACTCATATTTTTGAAACCTTGAAGACAATACGAAAAAACACATCACATAGTAAACTACTACATGGGTGTCTACACATGTACTACTTTAAACAATATTATGAACTAAAGCGCAACTATAAATATTTAACCAACCTTAATAGAAAAAGTGCATATACAGCAATTTAAAACTTGTATGTAAATAACGAGCTACATCATGAGATAGTAAACAACTAAACATGAGCTTCATTTGACTTGAAAACAACGAAATATCAAGTGATGAAGTAGATACGTACCTGGAATAGTTATGCTCAACTATGACAGGGAAAACCCCTCTAAGTCAATCTAGGGAATGTTACATGGTATAAATGGACTTAGAAGCTGTAATCTAGCAAATAAAATAGACATAAGCTTGCAAGCCAAAAATGTTCCTTATATTAAAAAAGATTTTGAAGGCATACAATAAGCGAGAAGAATTTTGTATGGTATAAATGTCTTAGTGCTGACAGATTATGAGTTAGAGCCACTAGTACTAGACTCTAATTTTATGGTTACAATTTTGAGGTATCCTAGCTACTCTCATAGTAGTATTAATCGTCACTAGAGTTTAGATTGTAGTCAGAGATCGCTTTGAATTATTTCATATAGCATGACTCTTTAGTTTTTGATGAAAGGCAGTAGCTAACATTATGAAGAAGATACTACAAAGGTATCCATAAATGCAAGTAGTTATCATAGAATCAATTCAGATCTGACAAAATTGAGATAACAACTCTGAGGTGCAAGCATAAATCTGGTAGATACCAGCAGCCAGCCGATGCTTTAGTCCTTGTAAAATAGTTAATATGTAGACCTGCGAAACAAACATGTAAGATCTATCTAGCGAATGCAACAACAAAAAAAACATATACTAGCTAGCTTTTACAATAGTAGAATTTCTTACTCTTCATAGACTATCATCTTATAAGAGCCAACTAAACCTCATAATAGAATATAATCATTATACACATAGTTTCATCCATGTCCAAACTCCTAAATATAAGTTCTTTTCATCCTAAAAATTTCCAACATCCAAACTCTAAACTATAACCAGATATGAGCATTGTACACATAGTTTGATAGCCACTATATTTAGCATGAGGTATTCTAATTGATTAATCGAGCTTTGGCCCTCTCAACACTGGGTCCATGTCATTAGATTAGCCAAGCAATTAGCACTATAGTATATTAATTTGTGCTCACTCATGAAATTAACATGCTCTAACCACAATTATGGTAGTTATTGTTTTCTTATAGTAGCGTTCTACTCTAGCCCTTTAGTTTGCAGACAGATCATATTGGTATTTCAAAGCAGCATGCATGAAACAATTACTTTTATAAATGTACCACTAATGTGGTCTGCCCGCTTTCAACCCAGGTCATAGCTTGCTTAGACACGTCTTTGGGTGCTACAACACTTTTCTTTCAATAAAAATTCTAACATACAACAGCAACACAAGATCAAACTGAGATTAAAAAAATCCACCCGGAGACTCATGAAATAAGGAAAACAAGAGTACAACATAAATGTAAAATGACCAGATTCGTTGCCTTCTTTTGGATTTTGTTTTCATATAACATAGATACTTTGTATTACTAATCAGAAACAGCATCATCTAGGTGCCTAATCCCGCAAGCAACAGCCACCCCTTGAAGTTCATGTGGTGTGAAAAGGAGAGATGCAAGGCTGCAAAGTGGTGGCTTCCTATGTATCATTGCTAAGCTGCCCACGACAAGCACATCCATATCGATCATAATCCAAAGTATAAGTGTGATGGTGCATTTATATGATGGGTTAACTTGCGAGAGATTTGACCAGATTAAACATAAAAGCAAGAGGCCAAAATACTCGCACATATTCCACATATGTTTGGAAGTTGTCACATTTGACATTTGACCAAGTCCATGGACTCACCAGATTAGGATTCCAGTCTGTTAGCTGACTATCTGAAGCACTGAGTGCAAGTTTCAACGAGTAAAGTGCATTTCCTGTGCAGCAGAAGACATAAGTCTTATCATCCTCGACAGATATGTTTATGAAACGAGGAAAAGATAGGGACTGTCACGTTGATACCAAGTTGATACCAAATTAGAGGAGATATTCATGCATGAACATAAATGCAAGCCCAAAGATGATTACAAAACTATCTTATATAAGTACGGGGCAGTGGCACGTATTTAACCTAAGCTAGATGCCGGGACAAATAATACAAATGCTTCATGCCTAATTGACTTGAATGCCTTTCATGGATGTTATTATCAAGCTCACTGCATATAGAAAAAATTGTCTAGGTCCACTTGCAGGATTGAACCTAATATAGTACTCTCACATTTACGGGGACAAAAGACCAGGATTCTCATGATCAATTCCAGTTAATTATATATATTAGAGTTTGTGATTGCCGACTACTTATGGAAAGAAAAACTTTGCGGTGGACATCAAGTTGAACAAATTTTACTTTTGTACCTTCTACCAACCTGCCCCTGCCATAAAACATCACAAAAACATTTGATAACTATTTGTACAAAATTTGAGGGGCACTTCTACATTTCATCAATTGGATTGTCTCAGGAAAGATCATTATGCACCATCAACTTAATAGTTACGAAAATATAGTATTGACTGTAGCATACCTTGTTCATCAGATTGACTGAACTGGAGCAAAGAAGAAAAAACAAACCCCAATAAGAAGCAAAATTTTCACAAACTTCAATTAAAGAGTTTTTTCCCAGTAGTACTTAATCATTCAAAATTAACCTACCGCAATTCTGAAAGGTTTTACCAGGAAGTACAAAGCATGGAGAATTAAGCTTGTCTCACACGGATTGACTTAAACAAATAACCTAACTCATCCACCGAATTCAAGCATTGAAATTGAAAAACTTCAGACTCTCTTAGGAAAAAAATTAGGAGTTAATATAATGTGATAGATCATACCAGATGAGCAACCACTCATTACTAGTTTTGACAGCTCCTTTAATACGCGGTACTGCGTGAAATCATTCAGGATTTGCCATCACCACTCAAGGGCAATGCTTGTTAGTACAACTCGAACCTCGTAGCTCCCTTGTCGATGTCCAAACCTCCCTAAATCATACCACAATCATTACTTCACAAATACATTCCAGCATGGAAAGCGCTAATAGAGATATGTTAATTTGACGAAAATCGCTACTTCATAGATGCTCGAACTTCCAAAGCTCACCAAACCGTCACCCATGAATCCTGAAATCAAGGAAATAAAGCTTGGGGATGACTCTGGTGGTGGAACCACCAGGGCGACGACTCAACCAGCCACGACATTGATGGCCATAAAGTGGTGAAGGTATGCTCGACTGGTCTTGCCAGTGACTGCAAAACGAAGCAATATGATCTTTCGGGAAAGAAGGGTGAAGAGTTTGGGAAATCTAATGATTTGAATTTCCTTGAGTGGGATTACTTTATATTATCTTTGGAATTAGGTTTATAAGTACCTGATCCTAAATTTATCTTTAAAAATCAGTTATTTAAACAGTAGATGCCTTATTGGAGGTGGGCTTGTTTTTTATTACTTAAGAAATCTGTTTACATAAAAAACGGATGCTATAGAGTGAGGAATACTTTTAAAATCAGGTGATTTTTAAACAGATGCACAAAGTTAAAGACAAAAATTAAACGCGTCCATCTCCATATGCCCGCCACATCTTCATAACTCTATAGCATCTATTAATATAGGGACTAATGTCATAGAATAACAAAGACATCTGTTATATAAAAACAGATGTTTAATGGGTGATGCCCCAGACATTTTTTCTACTAGTGAATTACCGTGAAGTTGAAGAGAATGAAGAAGAGTTGCAGAGCATGTTCGTCGGTTGGGTTCCAAAATTACCATGAGATTGAAGAGAATGAAGAAGAAGAGTTGTAGAGCTTCGTCGGTTTGGTTCCAAAATTACCATGAGATATATAAGAGAATAGAGAGAAAGAGCCGCGTTAAATTTGGGCCAAAAATTAAAATTCCCGCCTAGACTATATACCACGGTTGACCAAAAAACCGTGGTTTAATATAGTAAGATGTGCAACATAAATGACGGTTGCCTATGTACCGTGGTATATAGGTACCCTATATATGATGGTTCTCTAAAAGCCGTGGTATATGCACTCTGGCGTGTACCTTAAATGACGGTTGCTATAAAAACCGTGGTTTATAAACTTTAAACCACAGTTTTCCTTTTAACCGTGGTTTAAACGCCGTCATTAAAAATCTTTTTTCTACTAGTGGATGCTGAGTTTTTATATGGTGATCAGAAGAGGATGGACATGGCGAACAAGATTATTTTGAAGTCAGGAGACGTGTTGATATTTGGTGGAGAATCCAGATTAGTGTACCATGGGATTAAGAGCATTAAGTTGAATACATCCCCATCAACCTTAGTAAACACTACCCATTGAAACCCGGACGATTGAATTTGACGTTTAGACAATATTGATGTAAATATGAAGATTGTATGTAAGAATCATTGGATTAATGAATGACATTTTAATTCCTTTGAGACATACACCCAACCTCACTATCTTACGAATTGTTAACCCCAGGCTACGAGTCTAATGAAGGAGCTGTGCTGAATGTATTGGACAAGACCGAGGCTAAGGGTAAGGGGAATGTCATCATGGGAACCTTCACAATAAATGGCATGAGTGCATCGATACTATTCGATTCAGGAGCGTATGATTCCTTTATGTCCTCTGCATTGGCAAGAAAGATGGAGACAACCCCTGAGCCTCTCTCAGATTTCCTAGTCACATTACCGACGAAGGAGAGAGTGAGGGGCACAAAACTCCGCACGGGAGTTCGGATTAATATCATGGATAAAGATTTTCACGCGGATTTGATTGAGCTGGATAATTTGGGCTTCGACATCATCATGAGCATGGATTGGCTTTAGAAGTATAAGGGATGACTGCATTGCGTAGAGCATAGATTACTACTGAAGAGCCCTAAGGGAAAGACAGTCTCATATCACAGTATTCCTAGGGAGCCGACTTTTAAGCTAGTATCTACTATAACCTTGATAAAGAAAGTGAAGAAGAGACAACTAGTCTACTTATGCTATGTCCAGGACATGAGGCAGGAAGAGCAGACATAGTCAGACATACCAGTCGTTTCAGATTTCACTAATTTATTCCCGGAAGAATTACCAGGGATGCCACCCAAGAGGGATGTTGAGTTTTCCATCGACTTGATACCAGGCACGGGGCCTATTGCTAAGGCGCCCTACCGAATGGCACCAGCGGAGATGAAAGAGCTGAAGATTCAGTTAGAGGATCTGCTTGACAAAGGTTTCATCAGACCGAGTGCATCACCATGGGGAGCACCAGTTTTGTTTGTAAAGAAAAAGGATGGTAGCATGCGACTATGCATTGACTACAGGGAGCTTAACGCAGTCACACTCAAGAATAAGTACCCTTTACCACGGATTGACGACCTATTCGACCAATTAAGAGGTGCTACAGTCTTTTCAAATATTGATCTTAGATCTGGATACCATCAGATACGGATAGCAGATGGAGACATAGAGAAGACAGCTTTCCGAACGCGCTATGGGCTCTATGAGTTCACAGTTATGCCATTTGGCTTATCGAACGCCCCAGCTATATTCATGGATCTTATGAACCTATTATTCAGAGAGTAGTTAGACTCATCAGTGGTTGTATTCATCAACGACAATCTAGTCTATTCTAAGACTAAGGACGAGCACGAGGTGCATCTGAGGCAAGTTTTGCAGACCATGAGAGAGAACCAATTGTATGCCAAGCTTTCAAAGTGTGATTTCTGGTTAGACAATGTAGCTTTTCTAGGGCATGTAATATCAGCCAGCGTATATTTGTAGACCCTGCGAAGATTGAGGAAGTTAAGACTTGGCCGAGACGAAGACAGTGACAGATATCCGTATTTTCTTGGGATTAGCCGGTTACTACCGAAGATTTGTACAGGAATTCTCCAAACTGGCGAAACCAATGATGAGCCTGATGAAGAAAGACTCTCCATTTGTATGGACCGAGGATTGCGAGCGTTCATTTCAGACATTGAAGGATCTACTGACTTCGGCACCCATACTCACCATTCCAGAGGGGACCGACGGGTTTGAAGTATATTGTGATGCCTCTGGCACAGGATGGGATAGGGTGTGTACTCATGCAGAATGGCAAGGTTGTTTCTTATGCATCACGTCAACTGAAGAAACATGAAGAAAACTACCCGACTCATGATTTGGAATTGGGAGCAGTTGTATTTGCACTGAAGATCTGGCACCACTACTTATATGGAGTCACAGTGATAGTTTACTCAGATCATAAGAGCCTTCAGCATTTATTCACTCAGAAGAAGCTTAACATGAGACAGAGGCGATGGGTTGAGTTTCTGAAGGACTACGACATCGACCTCAGGTACAAAGAGGGCAAGGCAAATGTCGTTGCTGACGCTCTGAGCCGTAGAGCTCATTCCCTATTTGCCATGACAGGAGACAACGGCCTCATCGAGGAGGTACGTTGTGCTCAAGATAACGACCAGTACATGAAGACTATTAGGCAGCAGTTGACTGACGGTATCTTTGAGAGACAGAAGTATGATTTTGTACTTAGTGAAGACGGGTTAATAAGATTAAATGGTCGTTTGTGCGTTCCAGAGTCCACCCCGACTTGAAGGAAAAGATACTACAGAAAGCTCATTGCTCTTCTTTATAGTACATCCAGGGTCATCTAAGATGTACAAGGATCTGAAATTACATTTCTGGTGGAGTGGTATGAAGAAAGATGTTGCAGAGTTTGTGGCAAGATGTATGACGTGTTAGAAAGTAAAATTTGAGCACCAGAGACCGGGCGGTTTAGTACAGCCGATGCCCATTCCATATTGGAAGTTCGAGGATATATCCATGGATTTCGTGGTCAGTCTTCCACCGACTAGAGGAGGTGCTAACATGATATGAGTCATCGTCGACAGACTGACAAAGGTAGCAAAGTTCATTCCTATCAAGGACACTTGGAAAGTCCCCAAGCTGGCGGACCTCTTCCAGAGAGAGATCATTAGACACCACGGTGTACCTAAGTTGATTGTGTCAGATAGAGATTCCAAGTTTGTTTCCAGATTTTGGTAGCAAGTTCATGAGGCATTGGGTACGAAGCTGAAGCTAAGTATCGCCTTCCACCCATAGACAGACGGTCAGAGTGAATGAACCATTCAGACATTAGAGGGCATGCTTAGAGCTTGTGCCTTAGTGTTGATGTTTTTGATTAGTCACTCTGTGTAACATACTGTGTCTGAGGTACAAACCCAGTAATCTGAAGTCAGAGAGAAGTGAAGAATGAAGATTACGTTCAGGAGAATCTTTGCTGGAGTAATTTTAGGGAGGTTTTTATTCTGAGCATTAACAAATATAAAAGCTGTTTAGATTTTATATTCTTATGCTTTAAAACAGTTTTATCTTTTAGGTGAATATCTTACCTAGAGATAAATTACATCATCTATATAAGTAATATTGCTGGATGAAGCAAATTACGCTTTTACAAAACAGAGAGGAAAAACAACTATTATTGTGAGAGTTTGAGAGCGTCCTTGTAACCCTAGTTTTCAGAGGTGAATTGAGGGAAGTTACGTGAGAGTACTTGAAGAATCTGTTCTTCGAGTACGAGTGTGTGTATCGAATTGATAAGTGTTAATGAAGTGAAGGTTCACGTGATTTCTGGTATTCATTCTTTAATCTTTTACTTCTGAGGCAGTAAGTTCATCGTCAGTCTGTTACTCAGTTCTTTAGTTCGTGTTGAGTAACAATAACACTAAGAACTATCGTTGGAGAACCTACAATTGGTATCAGAGCAGGTTCCCTTTTGGTGTCTCGGAGAGAAATCTTCAAAGGGTGATAAACATGGGTTCTTACAACGTCAAAGCACCGAAGCTTACAAAATTCAATTATGCTTGCTGGTGCGAACAAATGAGACATCAACTGATGTCGATAGACTATGATCTATGGACAGTCGTAACCGAAGGCAATATAGTCCCGCGGGTTACTGAAGATGGAGTTACCAAGCCTAAGGAGAAGAAGGACTGGAATGATAATGACAAGAAGCTACTCAGTAAGAACAAGCAGGCATTGAGAGTAATTGTCTCTTCACTTTCAGAAGGAGATCAACAGAAGGTGCTAGGTATACAGACTGCAAAAGATGTTTGGAGTTTCCTTAAAGTGGCTTATGAAGGGACCGATTCAATCAGGAAGTCAAAGGGAAAACAGTTTAGGAGGCAATTTGATAACTTTAGGATGGTGGATGGTGAGTCTATTACACAGACTCTTGAAAAGTTTGACAAGATATTGAGCGACATGAAAACCGTGGGTGTTACTCTAGAAAACACTGTTATCAACGAAATGTGTCTTGACAGTCTTGGAAAGGATTGGCTGCACTATACAACTTTGCTAGAAACAACCAAGGATTTGTCAAAAATGTCCCTCGAGGAGTTAGGCTCTGAGCTGATGGTCTATGAAGGTAAGATGAAGGGAGCAATCACTTCGCCAACAACATGCAAAGATCTGGCCTTGAAAGCTTGGAAGAGTAATGCTGGAACAGATGAAGAGGAATTGAATGAAGAGGAAGAAATTATCAAGATAGCTGATGGTATTCGAAGGATTTTTGGAGGACGACGAGGTCAGAATTCCAAGTTTAATCGTAACAAATCAAAGAAGGGTCCAATAATATGTTTCAGGTGCAACAAACCTGGACATGAGGTCAAAAATTGTCCCTTGCCACAGAGGGATAATTTTCAGGAGAAGGTCAAGAAATTCTCAACAACAGCTGCTGCGGCTTGGGGAGAAGATGGTTCAGGAACAGACTCAGAACCAGAGAATGAGGATCAAGTATGCATGACGGCTATTGCTCAAGAAGATGAGTTCAGTGAGGGAACAGAATTCTGTTTTATGGCCTTTGGGTGGAAGCAGACTCTGCCAGATGATGAGGTAAGGTTATCTCATGTAAAAGAATCTCTTGAGTCTATGTCTAAGAAACATTTGTTTGAACTCTTATCTGAAGCTATGTTAAAACTTGAAACACAAAAACATGAGTTTGAGGATAGGATAGATGGATTAGAAAGGAAAATAAGAGAACTCGAGTATCCTAATATCTCTGAGATTCCAAATAGTTCCAAAATTCCTCAAGTTACTTTTGTTAGTCCCTTATTTCTAGAGTAGCTACACTGCCAAACTGGGCACAAACTGAGTTTAAATTGTTGATTGATCGAAATGAAAAACTTAATAAAGAAGTAGATTCCCTCACTGTGGAAGTTCTTAAGAAAAACAGAGAAATTAAGTTGCAGACTCAGAAGAATCCAGTCTGGTATACAGGTAAAATCAATCTCTGTAACATGCTAAGCAAGAAAAGAACTGACAAAGAAGGTCTAGGTTACCAACAGAACAGTGTGAAACAAGTCCATCAACGAAATGATCAGAATCATGTGAAGCGTAGAACCATCTGTAGTTACTGTCGGCAACATGGTCATTTCATTAATCATTGTTACAAACTTAAGGAGAAGAATTCGAGAATTCGGCAATCTCTAAGCACAACCTCAACGTTGATTCATAATAAGAAGAGATTTACTTCATACACCACAGGGCCCAAGCAAGTTTGGGTACCCAAAACTAACCTTTCTGTTTAGTCTTTTACAGGAACAAACTGAGTCACATACAGAGCATTGGTGACTCATGGATAATGGATGCTTAAGGCATATGAGTGGTGATAGGAGAACATTCAGTTCTCTTACCGAGCAAAATGGAGGCAAGGTGTTGTTTGGAAACAATGGAAAAGGCAAAATCGTAGACATTAACATAGTTGGACATGCGGCATACTTCGATCCAGTCTGTCTTATCAAAGGATTAGAACATGATTGGCTTAGCGTCTTTCGAGTCTGTGAACAAGGATCTCTAAGAAGATAGACAAGCACTCCGTGCTCAGTACGACAGACTTACGAAAATTTATGTTTTCCGCAAGAGTTCAGTAGAGACACAGTAGCTCGTACACTGGAGCACTTCACCTACCTTGATGGCTTATACTGCCATTGTTTTTGGTGGCTAACTGTCTGATCAAAATGGTACATCTGGATTTACCAATTGTCAGGGTAACAGTCTCATATCATGATCATCACGAAAGCAAGCTGCTATCTTCATCGTCTCACAAACACACAAATAAATGACATCTTCACTGAACTTTTGAGTCAGGATCAAACTCACTGTCTCTGTTTCGAGCTTGGAATGATCAACGTTCCGTAAGGTATGGTTCCTACATTCTATTAATTTCTTTCTTTTGTTGTTTCGAAAGATGTGTTTTTCATTGGTCAATTAGTTTTGGTATACGTTTCAGATTCGTGTGTTTGTTACTGGTAGTTCCACAATGATCTGGCAGCCATCTCTTCTAGTTATTTTGTTCATTTTCTTCCGTCTTTTCCTTACGGTCTGCTCTTATTTTAAAAAAAAAAGAAAAAAAAAAAAAAAAGAAAAAAAAGAAAAAGAAAACAAAAAAGGGAATACGAGCAGACTTCTGGTTGTCTCTTTTCTTTTCTTTTCACTACAAATTTGAATTTCACCAATTGTTCTTCTCACTGCACCCCCAATTTTGCGTTCTTTTCTCCGGCCCCTTGCGCATATTCTTGATGTACCATTGGCTGGGTTAGCTGAGTTCCACTCTCACAAACTTGATGTTGTGCCTCTTAAAGATGTTCATAGGCACTATGGTCTGACAAATGCCACTACACGACTGAGAAATCACTTACAGCGTGATTTTGGAGTCCTCCAGAGATTGCTTCACTTGTTTGCTTATCAAGTCCTTACTCCCCGCAATGACATGAGGGAGCATGTCAATCCGGCAGGTTTGGCTTTGATGCGGTGTCTTGAACACAAGCTGCACAAAGGTCTGGCTGAAAAAGGTCCTTCGGTTCTATAATATTCCTCTGGACCCATGAAAAGTGTCTCAATGAAGGGTTCTTACTACTTAGGGACTCACACACTAGCCAAAATGTTCACCGAGCATACTTAATCCGGTTGGCAGCTTAAAATTCCTCCATCCAGTAACAACTTTTTCATCTATTAATCTCTTTTTGCTCCTTTTTGTGTTTCTCTTCTGCAGCCTAGATTGTTGTGGTTCTGCTTTGTCACAGACTTATGTTTTTGGATTGTTGCTAGGCTTCTTTTGACTTGTGATTCTCCTCTTTTGATTCGGCAAAAGGGGGAAGTTGATATGTGTGTCTGGAACTATGCTTATGGCTTACTGTTTGATCATTATCTATGGCATTTCTAATGACTTTTCATCTTGTTACTGGATACTTCTCGTACGCACATAAGAGCATATATTGAGGGGGAAGTTTTTTTTCCCGTATGTCAAGATTACTACACTTATTCAGGGGGAACAACACAGACACACTATACAGAGTTTGCCATAATAAAAAAGGGGGAATATGTTGATGTTTTTGATTAGTCACTCTGTGTAACATACTGTGTCTGAGGTACAAATCCAGTAATCTGAAGTCAGAGAGAAGTGAAGAATGAAGATTACGTTCAGGAGAATCTTTGCTGGAGTAATTTTAGGGAGGTTTTTATTCTGAGCATTAACAAATATAAAAGCTGTTTAGATTTTTATATTCTTATGCTTTAAAACAGTTTTATCTTTTAGGTGAATATCTTACCTAGAGATAAATTACATCATCTATATAAGTAATATTGCTGGCTGAAGCAAATTACGCTTTTACAAAATAGAGAGGAAAAACAACTATTATTGTGAGAGTTTGAGAGCATCCTTGTAACCCTAGTTTTCAGAGGCGAATTGAGGGAAGTTACGTGAGAGTACTTGGAGAATCTGTTCTTCGAGTACGAGTGTGTGTATCGAATTGATATGTGTTAATGAAGTGAAGGTTCACGTGATTTCTGGTATTCATTCTTTAATCTTTTACTTCTGAGGAAGTAAGTTCATCGTCAATCTGTTACTCAGTTCTTTAGTTCGTGCTGAGTAACAATAACACTAAGAACTATCGTTGGAGAACCTACACTTAGACTTCCAGGAAAGCTGGATAGATCATCTACACCTAATAGAGTTTGCGTACAACAATGGCTATCATGCATCCATTCAGATGCCACCATTCCAGGCATTGTATGACAGGCTCTGTAGGACACCACTATGTTGGAACGAGGCCAGTGAGAATATCATCTTAGGGCCTGAATACCTAGACCAGATGAAAGAGGATATTGTGCAGATACGCAAGAACATGAAGATAGCCCAGGATAGACAGAAGTCATATGCTGATGTCCGGAGGAGAGACCTCGAGTTCGCAGTAGGCGATCGAGTCTTCCTCAGAGTTTCACCTATGAAGGGAGTTTTCAGATTTGGGCAGAAGGGCAAGCTTAGCCCGAAGTATGTAGGACCGTACCTTATTACGGAGCGAGTGGGCCCATTAGCCTACAGTTAGATTTACCTGAAGGGGTTGGGAGAGTGCACAATGTGTTTCACATTTCTCAGCTAAAGCAGTATGTGCCTCACCCATCACATATCTTAGAGCCCGAGACGCTCGAATTAGATCCTACACTTAGATATGAGGAGTCCCCAATTCGCATTTTAGACTCCAAGACTAGGGAGACCAGGAACAAGACCATTAGAATGGTCAAAGTTCTGTGGTCAAACCACGACATTGAGGAGGGAGTTAGAGGACTCCATGCGACACAAGTATCCAACACTCTTTCTTTAGTTTGTGTATACTTGTGGGGTACGTGGGCGTAACCCTTTTTAAGGGGGGGTAGAGCACCACATGCGACTTGCATATTTGCAGTCCATACTGGTTTGGTTTGTGTTTGTTTGTTTGTTTGTGCTTGGTTGTTGCGCATGTGTGCACTTGAGTGAATGGTTATTGATGTGTTCTATGTGACACTTGGTATTGATGTGTTCTATATAACACTTGGATGGTTAATAAAAGTACACTTATTTACTTTACAGTACCCATCAAATTACTTATGCAATGATTACATTGATTGCCATGAACAAGGATATGTGTATATTTGAGTTACATACGCTCGGATAACTGGTGGAATGTAGAGGTACTAATATAGTATTGATACCCAGGAATGATAAGTATACAGGGAATAGATATGAGGAACTTGATTCCATAGGATAAGTAAGTAGAAGTTGTAACTTGGGGACGAAGTCCTTTTAAGGGGGTAGATTGAAATACCCTTAACCTTTAAATAATTAAATAATGGTAAATAAATATTATTTGGGGGATTATGAAACCCTAAGAAAGCACATAAACACTTAGGCGTTAAAAACGCACCTAAACTCCTTGAGGTCAAAACGGGCGTTAAGCCGGACCTTAAGCTAACCAAAGTTAGATAAGCTATAAACTCATACCGAGTCTACCAAGGATCATTATATGACCTTTACAACACAGGACCTCATCTAAAACTGAGTAAAAATGCGAAAGGCCCGGGAGTTCCCTTGAGGCCCGAAAGTCCCGGAAAAACCCGAAAATACTTTATAAGATGAAATGAAGCATTAAAATTCATTACAAATACACCATAAAACTTTATTAAACATATAAGATGAATTCCTCATGCTAAGTTCTCAATTAAGCGCAAAGTGCTCGAAGGTGCCCGATGGGGGTCCCATAAACCCTTGAGAATGCCCCGGAGAAGTGCCAAGGTGGCACAAACTCCTATATAATTCATTCTTAGAGTTCCTATCATCATTATTCATCATTCTAAAGAGAATTCTTGAGCTACTTTTTCAAAAATAAACAAAGTGCTCGGGGGAAATTCTTAACGCTCGTGTTTTGCCCCAGAAGTGTCCCGGTAGCCCGGAAATTTTGTCATGAGTTGATATAACCCCATATAACTCAATGTAACACCTTAATATATCATTATTGACTAAAAACAATGTTTATAAACACTTGGAACTCATAGCAACAACTTACTTACCAAAATATCCTTAAAGCACAAAAACGCACCTTCGGGTGTCATAAAAACGCGTTCTACGCTATTACCTTGAACCTTTTGAGGAGCCACGAGTTGATAATATTAAATGGGGAGGAATTAACCATATAAATCAATCAAATTCAGTGCTAAACTCATAGCACAAGTAGGTCCGAAAATCAGATCAAAAAGTACTATAAAATCAGCATTTTACCTTAGAAACTTTCATCTTTCACCTTGGTATAAATATACCAATTAAATGTTGTGACTTATAACATGTTACAATATGATCTTAATACAATATAGTGTGACAGGAACCAAGTTAAAAATCAGTCCCACATGATCCCTAAAGTGGCCGTTTTTTTGGTATATTTGGCTTGGTTTTAGCTTAAAAATTGTCTTATGACATGGTGATTCATCCTTGCACACACCATGTGACATTATGTCAAAATAATCTCAGTCAAATGAGGCTACCTGATAAGTGTCCAAATGAGCATGTTTTATGGGTGTATTTCATATATTATATTAGCACTTTTCTTACTCATTTCTCCACTTTGGTTAGTTTTCCTCTAGTTTATGTTTTATTGGTTAAACATGAGGAAAACCAAGCTAGGTGCAAAGTAGACAAAGAAACGAACGTGTAGGCACAAACGGGTAAAAAAACGGAGTCCAAACGAAGAATCTAGGGCCGGTCAAAGTTCGCAAAAGAAAACGAGTCAAATACACACGTCCGGGGATAAAAGGCCGGACGTGACACAAGGGACAACACGTCCGTGTTGTGTCCGGTGATATTTGGCCGGACAAGAGGAGTGTGTCCGTGTGTTGTCCGCGGAAGAAAGGCCGGACAAGAGGAGTGTGTCCGTGTGCTGTCCGAGGAGAAAAGGGCGGACATGAGGCGTGACCGTGGCTTGTCCGGGGAAATAAGGCCGGACAAGAGATAGAGACGTCCGGGGATTTAAACGCGGACGCGTGTAAATGCAAGATCCAGAATAATTGACGCGCCGACCGTCTTCCTCATTTTTCCTGCGGCGCCTGCAGACATATCTATCTACTTGTTATACCCAAAATTTTGACCCCCTGGTTAAGGTCTACGAGGTTTTGGTGTTGTGAGGGATATTTCAATCAAGTAGTGAGATTCTGGCCCGATTGGCGTGTTCCATGGCATGGGGAGCAGCTTCGTCATTGTTAGGGGCGTTTTTGTAATTTTCAAGGCTCCTAAGACCTCCTATAGGCTTTCTCTCTCCTCCAAAGGATGCCCAAATCAGCTTGAAATGCTTTGATATTTTTACCCATGATAGAGGATGGCATTTTAAGCATAATGGCGTTGGAATTTTGATTTTTCGAGTTTCCAATAATTTTCTAGCAATTTCTGAGTGAATCTGACGAGAAATTCAATTTAAAAATATTCCAACATTCAAAAATTCCGATTCCACCTCAGAAAATTCATAATAGCCATCCTTGGCATGTGGTTAAAATTTCACGGCAAAATTCCTTTGGGAAGTCATTTAATTAAAATGCCAAAAAAATTTACTTTTACTAGATTTTCTTTATCTTTAAGGAAGTCTATATAAGGGGATAGGTTTTTTTGATCAAAGGAGAACCTCATATGCTCAAGAACCCTAGGAAGTCAGAAAACACGGCCTCCTCTCTCTCTCTCACGTTTTCCAACACCCGGCCACCCAAATCATACCGAAAATCCCCCAAAATCACCATCTAAACACGTTTTCAATCCCCAAAGCACCAATAATCATCAAAACCCCACAAAAACATCACCAAAACGTGAAGAACAGCAAGAACAACCAACAACCAGAAGCTTGGTTCGAAATCCTTTCGGGTCTGCCATCAACGGAGCACTCGACGAATCCCGGTGTGAAGAATCATCGTGAATCCGAAGGTAAAACAGGTAGAAATTTCACTTTCCTAACTCCCCACGATATTATCAGTCTTGCCTCAAAATTTGGGCTTAAACTAACTTTTTTTCGCTTCTGTATCATTAATTGTTTCAGCTACTGCCTTGTTACTTGTTTGCTAAGTTTCGTATTAATTTTGATGTCAAATTGAGTTCTTTCAACTACTAACGTGTTTAAAATCTTTCAGGCTACACACCCATAAAATTTGAGCCAAAAACACCTTCGGGAACAGCCTCAACGCCGCTGTCCGGGGGCGGTCCGCACCCACGGACGTCATGTCCGGGGTCCCGGACTCCCTGTCCGTAAGCCGGACGCCCACGGACGGCGGCGGGATTTTAAAAAAATTCAAAATTTAGGTTTTCTAATAATGTCCGGGCCCACAGACAGCCTGTCCGTGGCCCCGGACTTTGCAATTTTTTGTTTTTCCTTTAATTTCGGTTCTTCTGTATAATTAGGTTAACTGGGGTCCGTGGTCTCAGACATGGGGTCCGTGGCTACGGACGTAAGCAAAATTTGACCTAATTCTGCCTCCGAAACCCTAGTTTAGGTAGCTTTTAATTACACTTTAATTTTCTGTCAAAAAATGCTAAAAAACACAAAAAAACAGAAGCTCGCGCACTTAGGTTAAAACGACTCGTAATAAGCCGTAAATAAACCAAGTAGAGGAAAAAACGACCTAGGAAGGGTAATGAAAGTAATTTGAACCCTAAATAAGTCGAATATCAAGCCCCCGGACCCGAACTCTCCTTTCCTAATTTGATCTAGGTTAAAATTAGGTGGCGACTCATAATAGGTTCCAGTGAGCTAGCTTAGGTTTTAATAATTATTGTTATATGACATAGTTATTAATCTTAGGTTATAAGTGGACCTAAAACCCGATTAGATCCTAATCAACTTAATTCACATAGGATAGGGTTTAAAATCGAGGCTCACAGACTGGCGACTCTGTTGGGGACAAACTTCTTAATTTTAATTTGTTTAATTTTAAGAAAGAGGGGTTTAACTTGAAAATGTTTATTTCTGGCTTTCACTATGTTGCTTGTTTACTTCTGTGCGCACTTTAAATTTTGCACCCTTGCATCATATGAGAGCGAGGGTCCACGCAAACCAATTTCACCCCGGGACCCATTTGAGGGTCCCCTGTCAGGGACTCACACCTTTTAGGTGATGTGAATAAGTGGGGGAAAAGAGGAGGGTGTCGTCTAACCACACCCCCTTAATACCTGGGCTTTAGCCCCAAGCATTTTCCTGGCAGTACCCTTACCTAGCCCATTGTTTGGTCAGTCAAAGACCCAACTGTAGACGCACACCTTTTAGGTGATGTGAAAAAAGTGGGGAAGCCCAAAGAGGATAGCGTGCAAGCCCTATTCCTTTGTGGCGACCCGGGCCCGCGCCCCAAGCACCTCTCCGGATCGACCTGTACCTGTTGGACTGAATCATCTTGTGAGGGCATTTGCATCACCACCTTATGTAAGACTTCTATGCATATGTTCTCTTTTTCCTGGGCCTCAGGCCCAATGTCTGTATCGACCCATCAATCTCTCCCAGTCCGAATGAAATGCTTGAATGTTTCAGCGGCCCAAATAGTCCGAAAAAGCAAAAGAGTCCTGTGATTAGAACACAAGGGCCCTCAGAGGAAAGCCTTTCCACGTCATTGAAAGCCCGTGCCCTAATGTTTCTTTTTTATGTCCCAAAACAGAAAGAAGGCAAGATTTCAGAAAGGCGCTGGGACAGAAGTTCCGGACGTTTGACCCGACTGCCTACTCCCCCAACTCCGTTATTTCAGCCCGAGGTAGATTCTAGCTCATCTGACATGTCGGTCCAAGCACATGACGATATCTCTCAGGAGGATCAGCCAGCAGGGGGGGAAAACCAGAACACTTCTGTTGAGGATCTCATGAAAAACTTTGATTTGAAACACCAGGAAGCAATCCAGGCACTCGAGAATAAATATGTGGACACAATCGCCAAGCTAGAAGATAAGTTGGCCGCATTGGAAACGGCGGCCCAAAGCAGGACTGCTGAGGGTCCGACAGGGGAGCAGGATCAAATAGCCAGCCTGGTACGGAAACATCAAGCCGCCATTGAAGCCTTGGAGGCACGGCATATGGCAGCAACAGTTGAGCTCCATGAGAAAATAGGATCTTTGGAGGCGGCAAGACAAGAAAGACCGCTGCAAGGATTTGTCAATCCTTTATACGTCATGGACAATATCTCCTTAGAAGAACATGACACCCAAGTTGGATACGGTGGTGATGCTCCTGGGAACCAGTTAGCCACCGAAGTTCAGAGGGCTTTGAGGCGCATTGAGCGCATGGAAAAGGCCGGTAAACCCGTGATAAGTGTCCAAATGAGGCATGATTTATAGGTGTATTTCATATATAATATTAGCACTTTCTTGCTCATTTCTCCACTTCGGTTAGTTTTTCTCTAGTTTTATGTTTATTGTTTATCTCACAAATTTATTGTTTAACATGAGGAAAACCAAGCTGGGACTAAAGTAGATAAAGAGACGAACACATAGACGCAAACGGCTCAGAACGGACTTATAACGAAGAATGTAGAGCCGGGCAAACAGAGCACGCGAGAGTCACGCGGTGGACCGTGCAACCGCCCCCTAAGTGGCGGACGTCACACGGACACCGCCCAGGCGGACATGGCTGTGGCACCGCCGGTTAAGGAGGCGGACGAGGCACAAGCACCGCCTCGCGGTCAACATAGAGGCTACCGCCTCTTAAACTCGCGGTCACCACACAGGCACCGCCTCGCGTCACCATAGAGGCTACCGCCTCTTAAGCTCGCGGACAACACAGAGTACCGCCACTTATTGGGCGGTACCAGCAGGCGGAACCGTGACTAATTATCAGTTGCGACCAGTATCTTCTTCGCGCCGTCGTCGTCTGCAACTGGCCCGACTCGCCCGCAACTTATCCATCTACTCTGCACACGCTCTGTCCCCTGCAATCAATGAAGGAAGCAATCAATGCCTTCTTCATCTGCAATCAAACTCGTACGGATCCAAACCTCTATATAAACCCACCACCTTAACTGCATAATACACACCACGCACGACGGGAGTCTGAATTTTCAAACAACCCATTCGCTTCCACTTATTTTTCCTCCCGTATCACCACATCATTCCACACTCACGCTTTAACAAAAGAAATAGAAGAGCAGCGAAGAGAGCGAGAACAGACCAGTTCTTCCTCTGAATTAATGTCAAAAATATCTGTGTAATCTTCTTAACTCCGTTAATGTCTGAGTAATTTTCTTTTGTATCCTAGGATGGGGGTTTGATTTCTAATATTACGTAATTATATTTATCACCTTTTCTCTCATTTAACTTGTTTTAATTCCTTTCACTAATATTGCTAAATGCTTTGCGCGACAAACGACTGCATTTATTTGGTAACTATCAACATATGATTTTGAGATAGTCTAGGTACCACAAAGGAATTAATCTTAGTATTTACACTCCGGACTGAGCAGGAAAATATTAAGGCTTTTATTAAGAGTTCGTAACTGACAATTATTAACTCTAATAGGCAATAAATAATTGAGACAAGGTTATAAATATGTTTAAGTAATTTAGGAAATTTCCCCGCTATCCTAGGATACATTTTCCATCCACATCACTTAATTCACCTTTTAACTGTTTTTATTATTTCTGTATTAATTTAACAACAAATCAAGCTTGCCTCCGCTAAACCCCTTTTTACAGTTTTTAAGTAACTACCAAGACTAGGAAATTGAACAATCTCCCTGTGGATACGACACTCGTTATACTACTACGACCGGGAATTGTTTGCAGCCCGACGTTTATAATTTGAGTTTTTAATTTCTTTCTTTTATGTAAATTACACCTGTTCTAAACCACTCAGAAATAACACTCTGCAAATTGGCGCCGTTGCGGGGAGATTGATTCCATCAATTTCCCTAGTTTCCGGTAGTTCACCTGTTTTATTATATAAACTGTCAATATTATCTTGTTAATAATCTAACCTTGGACATCGGACTTATAATCTGAATTGGACATCGGACTTCGACCTGACTTGGACATTTGACTTCGGACTTTGGACATCTAACTCCTAACATCTTAATTTATTGTCATTTCGTTCATTGTCATTTCGTTCCATTGTCCTTTCTTTCCATTGTCTCTAACTACTAACTTTAAATTTCCTGTCATTTCGTTCAATTGTCCTTTCTTTCCATTGTCCTTAACATTTCATTTCCATTGTCCTTAACATTTCATTTCCATTGTCCTTACATTTCTTTCATTGTATACTAACTACTAACTTATAATTTCTGTATACTAACTCCTAACGTTTATCAGCCTAACCAATATTTCTGTCTTCTTATTTTTTTTACTAACTAATTTTGCAGCTTCTGACAAACCACAAGTTATCTTCTGTGCATGCCAAACACTCGAACCGAGGCTCTCCACCAATCAGTCCGAGCCCCGAACCCGAGCGTACTTTATTTCAAGCGCAGAGAAACCTGAGAAACCAGCCATGGCCAATAACGAAGTTATAAATGAAATGGACCATGCAATTCAACCAGAACACCGTGCCCTATCTGATTATCACCAACCTAACACCGAAGGAAGAGCATCAGCCATAGTTCTCCCCGAACTAACACCAGAAGAAGCCGGACGTTGGGTTTTCAACCCACTACATCACCGCCGTCCGGGATCTAGGCAAGTTTAGTGGAGCGAACCCAGATGAAGCCCCAAATCATCTGAGTCTCTTCCTAGACTTCTGCAATTCCTTTGGTCAAACCGGCAATGTCAAAGAAAGAATTCGACTCCAACTATTTCCTCACTCATTATCGGATTCAGCAAACAGGTGGTACCGAAGCCTTCCCTCCCGATCAATCACCACATGGCTTCAAATGGCCCAAAAATTCCTTGCCAAATACTACCCAACCAGTAGAACGAGGCAATTGATCGGTGAGATCACACTTTCTGTCAAGAGCCGGGAGAAACGTTGTACGACGCATGGGACAGATTCAAAGATATGCTAATGAAATGTTCCCACCATGGTCTTGACGATCAATCCCTCTGCCTGTCATTCTTCAACGGTCTGGATGATGGGAACCGACTACTCGTCAATTCCTCTGCAGAGGGAGTTTCATGATGAAATCTCCTAAAGAAGGAATGGATCTTCTCGAAACCATGACGAGCAATACGAGACAGTGGACGAGATCCAAAGGAAGAACGCCACGAGCAGCAGGCCTACTCCATGTTGAGCCTACAGATCATTTATCGGCTCAGATCTCGTCCCTTGCAAAGATGGTGGAAAAGCTAACAACATCACAAAACGAAATCGTAAAGACAATAGCTTCCCCACCTACAAGTTCACCACCAGCTCCACCTACAGAAGGATGTGTCATATGCGCCGGTCCTCATGAAACTCATCAGTGCGAAGGCAAAGGCCAGTACGAAGTACAATTCATAGGAAACCGCCCCGGTATTCCTACAACAACAACATCAACAACAACTATCCATGGAGAAATCACCCGAATTTCTCATGGAAAAATAATGATCAAAACCAAGGAGGGCAGAACAACAATTCCAACCTATCAGGGGAACCGACCCCAACCAAACTCTAATATGGGTTATAGAGCACAGGTGCCCCTCCAGGTTTCCAACAACAACACAACAACAACAACAACAACCATCATCATCCTCTTCTGATCCAAACGCAGAACTCAAAGAGATGATGAAGGGTTCATGTCCATAACTCAGAACCAGCTCTCTGCACAAGAAGCCTTCAACCAGAAAATCGAAGGAAAATTCAATCAACTTGCAGAACATCTTGCTCGAAGACCGCCAGGGGCTCTCCCCAGCCAAAATGAACCAAATCCAAGAGAGCAAGCCAAGTGCATCTATGTGAAGGAGCACGATGAAGAAAAGACGGAGGTGGCTAAAACAGCTAAAGTTCCAGAACTACACCCTTCCCTCCAAGAGTGGTTGTAGCAATTGAGACTTCCAAAAGGAATGTAGCTGAACTTGAAAGCACCGCCAAAGTCTATAAAAATCGCATTCAATCTGAGA
Organism: Limonium bicolor; assembly: GCA_023374045.1. Taxonomy (NCBI): domain Eukaryota; kingdom Viridiplantae; phylum Streptophyta; class Magnoliopsida; order Caryophyllales; family Plumbaginaceae; genus Limonium; species Limonium bicolor. The sequence continues at coordinate 215,091,737 of CM041778.1, read as the reverse complement.
ATACCTACCTTGAGAACTTGGTAGCCGGTTATGAAAATGAGAAGCTCGAATTTGAAGAAGAAGAAGAGGAGGTTAAGGCGATAACCTTGAGAAGCGGTAAGAAACCGACGAGATTCACATCCCGCAACAATCAGAAGAATCCAAAGAGGATAGTGAAGAAAAGCTGAGTTTCCAGCAGAAAAACATCTCCAACCGTCCTCACTATTCCACCAGCTTCAGAACCTTCTTCACAAGAACCGCCTATACCATTTCCTCGCCGACTCCAGAAGCAGAAATTGGATAATGAATATGGTAAGTTTCTGCAATGCTGAAGCAACTAAACGTCAACATACAGTTTGTAGACCTCATTGCCAAAATGCCAAACTATGCCAAATTCCTCAAACACCTCATATCCAACAAAACTAAATTGGCCGAAGTCGGTACGGTACCTCTCAATGTAGCTTGCTCAGCTACTCTACAAAAACCACTACCATCAAAATGCAATGATCCGGGCAGCTTCACTATTCCAGTCACAATTGGTAGCACCTCGTTTCCATACTCCCTATGCGATCTGGGTGCCTCCATTAATTTGATGCCCCTCTCCACTTTCAAAAAGCTGGGAATTGGGAGAGATGAAAAAGACTAAGATGACCCTGCAACTGGCAGATGGTTCGGTAACATACCCAAGCGGAGTGGTGGAGGATGTTATCATTAAAGTGGAGCACTTATACTTCCCATGCGATTTTGTCATTCTAGACATCGAAGAGAACTCCACTACACCTCTCATCCTTGGACGACCATTCCTTGCCACAGCCGATGTGCACATTTGGGTAGCCCAGGGGAAAATCACCCTCAAGCTTACAACGAAAAGCTGGAGTTTGCATCAGGAAGATCTCCAGATAGCAAATCCAAGGATCTCAAGTTGTGAGGGATACTCAATCACCATCATCCCCACTTCTTTTATTACCCTTCCAGACGGCATGTCTATCACAGAGATACCACCACCAATCCGGACGAAGAGCGGGATAAGAAAAGAAAACATGCATCCAGGTGGACTCTCAAAAAAACCATCGAGTCATGCTTTGGATCTCCTCCTCATAACCACCCCCATGATCGATCTAACGAAAAAGCGTCTAGCTAAAGACGTTAAAGAAGGGCAGCTTTCCGGGAGGCAACCCGGACGAACTTATCTTTTATATGCTTTTATGCTGTTTTAATTTTCAGGTTCCTTTAATTTTATTTTTGCTAACTTTTAACCCCGTTTATAGTATGGTTGCTTCTAGTGTCTTATGCAGGTGCAATTTCATGTCTACACCGCAACCAAGCTACGCTACTTGAGGCTGAAGCTCAAGTGTGGGGGAAGTCCAATACACGCTAGCAAAAATAATCTCAGGGGAGTACCAGTTTCTTTAATTGCTTTTATTTAAATAAAATATGCAGAGGAGAGTTTATATGCTTAAATGAATATTCGTGAGCTTCGTGTTCTCTCTATTTTATCTACTTACCGAAAAGGCTTCTGAACTTTCCCTTGTTTTTCTGGTGAACAATGAGGACATTGTTCAATTTAAGTGTGGGGGAGTGTGCCCTTTTCGGTGACATTTTGTGCTAAAATGCTTAATCTCTCTGCTTATCTTGCGTTTGTTCAAATCAATATCGCGGACCCTTTTTATGTGGGTTGTTCTCTTAGGAATAAATATTGTTATGAATTGTGGGATAAATGGTACAAAATGTACAAAATTTAAAATTTTGATTACTTTTGAGGAGCATTTTTATGCGGTGTGACCAAATGATCTGAAATGTTGGATTTTTATTACTCAGGGGTTCTTTCTGTCTTCTTTCTTAGGGATTGCTAAGGGGTGCTTCTCTGTCAAAAAGGAAAAAATATAATAAAATAAGGGACTTGCGAGACACCATTGGTAACCAACAAGAGAGTTGAGTGTTCTTAAATACAAAGGCTTGATGCCTACATATTATCTTCTCATCTCTTATGCAAAAGTGAAACAAATGCATAAATCTATTTTTCCTTTTGTTTTCTCCTCAATGCCCATTCTTGAGAGAAGTTGGCCATGGTAAAAGTTCTCAAAGTCACCTTAAATCAAGAAGCATTGAAGTACTCCGGATCATACCCCGAAACTCTATTTTTATTTTTGCCCTGAGTACACCTATGCCACCAGTAGGTGATGGATCACACTCCTCTAAAAAGTTAAGATCATGTACTATTGAGTTCTTTATCCTACCCTTCATAATAATATTTGTTAATATTGAGCATTCCCTACTTGGGTACGTAGTTTGCTTGAGGACAAGCAAAAAGATAAGTGTGGGGGTGTGATAAGTGTCCAAATGAGCATGATTTATAGGTGTATTTCATATATAATATTAGCACTTTTCTTGCTCATTTCTCCACTTCGGTTAGTTTTCCTCTAGTTTATGTTTTATTGTTTATCTCACAAATTTATTGGTTTAACATGAGGAAAACCAAGCTGGAGTAAGTAGATAAAGAGACGAACGCATAGACGCAACGGCTCAGAAAACGGACTTATACGAAGAATGTAGAGCCGGTCAAACAGAGGCACGCGAGAGTCACGCGGTGGACTGTGCAACCGCCCCCTAATGGCGGACGTCACACGGACAACCGCCAGGCGGACAGGCTGAGGCAACCGCCGGTTAATGAGGCGGACGAGGCACAACAACCGCCTCGCGGTCAACATAGAGGCTACCGCCTCTTAACTCGCGGTCACCACACAGGCAACCGCCTCGCGGTCACCATAGAGGCTACCGCCTCTTAAGCTCGCGGACAACACAGGAGTTACCGCCACTTATTGGGCGGTACCAGCAGGCGGAACCGTGACTAATTATCAGTCGCGACCAGTATCTTCTTCGCGCCGTCGTCGTCTGCAACTCGCCCGACTCGCCCGCAACTTATCCATCTACTCTGCACGCTCTGTCCCCTGCAATCAATGAAGGAGCATCAATGCCTTCTTCATCTGCAATCAAACTCGTACGGATCCAACCTATATAAACCCACCACCTTAACTGCATAAATACACCCACGCACGACGGGAGTCTGAAGAAAACCCTTCGCTTCCACTTATATTTCCTCCCGTATCACCACATCATTCCACACTCACGCAGTAACAAAAGAATAGAAGAGCAGCAGTGAGAGCGAGAACAGACCAGTTCTTCTCTGAATTAATGTCAAATCTATCTGTGTAATCTTCTTAACTCCGTTATGTCTGAGTAATTTTCTTTTGTATCCTAGGATGGGGGTTTGATTTCTAATATTACGTAATTAATATTTATCACCTGTTTCTCTCATTTAACTTGTTTTAATTCCTTTCAACTAATATTGCTAAATGTTTTGCGCGACAAACGACTGCATTTATTTGGTAACTATCAACATATGATTTTGAGATAGTCTAGGTACCACAAGGAATTAATCTAGTATTTACACTCCGGACTGAGCAGGAAAATATTAAGGCTTTTATTAAGAGTTCGTAACTGACAATTATTAACTCTAATAGGCAATAAATAATTGAGACAAGGTTATAATATGTTTAAGTATTTAGGAAATTCCCCCTATCCTAGGATACATTTTTCCATCCACATCACTTAATTCACCTTTTAACTGTTTTTATTATTTCTGTATTAATTTAACACAAATCACTTGCCTCCGGCTAAACCCTTTTTACAGTTTTTAAGTAACTACCAAGACTAGGGGTAAATTGAACAATCTCCCTGTGGATACGACACTCGTTATAGTACTACGACCGGAATTGTTTGCAGCCCGACGTTTATAATTGAGTTTTTAATTTCTTCTTTTATGTAATTACACCTGTTTCTAAACCACTCAGAATTAACATTCTGCATCTCCTCATCCTCACGCGTGGCCGAAGCTATATCGGACTTCTACTCATTCCAATTTTTCCTTACTTATTAGGAGTTAGGTAGTTAGGAACTACAGAAGTCACACATCCAAGCCACAATAATACAATTATAATGCTCGAATACACATCCGTACGAAATATAATACAATATGCAAGTATACTACGAGGTACAAATACACTTCATCATCATTCATATATTTCATGAATTTTACAAACTATTGTTCAAGACAAATATCCAGAACACGTAAACAAGCAAAGTAAGCGCAATATAGTCCGATTCATGCATTTATCTTATTAGGTGATCAAATAAGCACACAAATCGGGGTAACCAGATTATGATACAGGGCATGAAGAAATCATACCTTTCACCGTTGTACTTGTATCCCAACATTCCTCCGGTGTTCACAAATCAAATCCTATGATGTACATACAATCGAATAATTAATCTAACTATCATTAATTTAATTCGATTATCCTACACTTCCTAACTCATACTTACTAAGTCTTTACATTCACATACTTATATTTTATTTACTTACTTTTCATTGCTTGACAATGGTGTGCTTACATATATATATGCACATGTATAGGTGGGTATACATATATATATTATATATACTAATCATAATCTTATAGTTTTTTTTTTACAAGTTTTGACTCGACCGGACTTGCAAGGTCGGTCGCAAGTCCGGTCCATTCCAGTAGCTTGCATTACAGGAAGATTTCTGGCTCGACCGAACTTGCAAGTCCGGTCTATTCCAAAAGGTTTCATCACGGAGCTTTTCTGGCCGACCGAACTTGTATGTCCGGTCGCAAGTCCGGTCTATTCCAGAAGGTTTCAGACGGAGAAATTTTCTGGTCCGACCGAACTTGCAAGTCCGGTCCATTCCAGAAGGTTTCCGTCTTTGTGATTCTGGGCTCGACCGAACTTGCAAGTCCGGTCGCAAGTCCGGTCCGGCCCAGTATTTCAGTTTAAAATTCTGTTTTCAGTTCTATTCTTTGCCCATTGTTTTCTCCAATCTTCCTACATGTAATCCCACATGTTTAACACTACTTAGGCCCTCAAAATTGCCTTAGTTCATCCCCAAATTCCTTACTCATTTCTAAACCCACATACACAATTTCTTAACTTCTCCCCAACACTTGCAACAGTTTTACATCCTCCAATGCTACAGATTTTTGTCCCAACTTCTACCATTCATTACTCCTTCTACCAATGCCACTACTAGCATCCCAAATACCTCATCTTACCATGCCAATTCATTTCCAAGCAATTGCACCATCTATACCCGAGTCCAACATTCATTTTACCAAGTCTTATACTCTAGTTCTTCCTAGCTTCTCCAAGGCATTCCTAGCACTCTTTGCTACAGATTTTGCATCCTAGTATTCCCATACTTCAAGTACCATTCCATGGTCATTAAACATCTCTACTATCCCCAATACATACCTTGGTTCTCCCATACACCAAGTCATCCATAAATGCACACATTCCTACCAAAATTTTGCCATAGTCCATCTACTTTTCTTACTTAGCCACACTTACACATTCTCACCAAATTCATTCCTAAACTAGCCACACCCATACAAGGGTCCTACCAGCAATCAATACAATTTACATTCACCAATACTTCTTCAAATACCAATACTAATACTCATACGCAATCATTTGGCTCCAAGGCCTACAATTCACATACTAATTCACAAATACTCAAACTTCCTCACAAATACTCAAACTTCCAATACTCCAATTCCAATACAAGATTTTGGGTTCTTTAGTTAGTTTGCCCATTCCCATTAGTCTAATGCATTAAAACTAACATTAGGAAAGAGCTCTTACCTTGAGCTTATAATTCCTTCATTCCTTTTCCAATTCTCCTCTTCTTTCTTTCTTGCCCAAATCGGCCATGTGGGGAATGGAGTTGCCAAACTCCATTCCCATCACCCAATGAACACAAACAACTACAATTAATATACTAACCCTTAAATTAATGCTAGTTCAATGAAATGTTTAAAGCAAGATTTCTAGGGTTTACCTTGGAGTGTTTTAGAAGGGGTTTTAGCCCTTGGTTCAAGAAGGTGAATCCACCACCATTGCAAGGTTGATATTGTGTTCAAAGGAGAGAGAGAAAACAAGGCATTATAAAGAGCCAAAATCGGTTACCAAAGGAAGGTGGGGAAAACTTGAATCTTTTATGGAGATTTTTACCTTAATGAAGAGAGGAGGCTCCAAGCTTTACATTGGTTTCGTTTTCTCTTTGAATGGGGAAAACCCATGGAGATGAAGTTCTTCCTTTTCGAATTTTGAAAAGATAGAATTGTAGAGAATGTTGAGGGAGTCCAAATATGCAATTTATTTTACATTTGGAGCTCAAATGGAGTTAGAGCTTGAGGAGAAAGAAGAGAAGCCATGGGAGGCTTGTGGAGCTTCAAGAAATCGCCCATACCAGAGAGAGACAGGGAGCAAAATCGGTGGAGAGAGGGGGAAGAGAAAGAGAAGAGAGAGAGATGAGGAGAGAGAGTGTGGGGGTTGCTTTTTACTTTATTACTTTGCTTTTTGGGTTCTCTTTATTAGTTAACTAGTTACATGTGTGTGTGAGGGGTTATTTAACTAGTAAAAACCGGGCCCCATATAATATACTAGTTGGAGCGTTTTTTCGTCTTTTACAGAAACACTCGTTATTTTACCCGGTTTAGACACTATTCACTAACCGGGCCCGTTTTTGGAATTTTCTCGTTTCTTTGTTTTTATTGGTTATTAAGCTCCAATAAATGCTTAATATTTATTATTTAATGACTTATAATTTTTACGGGTCTGTTTGACCACTTAAAGTCACGTTTTCGGGTTTCCTCAAAAAACGTGCTCTAAAGCTCTATTAGCGTTTCAATGCATTATTTGGATCCGTTTTCTTTGGGAGTTGTTCCCATTTATTATTTAGGTCTTATTAAACCTTTGGAATCCATATAATACGCTATCCGGGGTCTCATACCCCCTATGGTTATTTAACGCTTATTTAGCATTTTTCGCTTTTTAAGCGTTTCTTTATTTCTTTTGGATTTATTTTTCTTCACCAATACTACTTAAGCATTATTAGGCTCTTAAATAAGGATTAGAATAATTTTAATCGCTATATTTAAGTTTGGGTATTTCAATCTACCCCCCTTAAGAACTTTGTCCTCAAAGTTGCTCAGGGTTATGGGATTACAATACTTGCTAATTCATACTCATCTATGCCAAAGGTCGTACAGTCTTCCTCCTTACTGATTCTCAAATCCATTACTCAAGGTTTCTACTTTCCATACCATGCCAATGTAATATCATTACTCGAATTCGCATTACTACCAACCCTCCAGTTCCTCATTACAAAACTTATACATACATACAGTGCAAAGCTATCCCCAAAGCAATGCAATACACATTACAATCCCGCAGGCACTCAGGTCATCTAGACACGGGACTCCTCTATGTCCCGCTGCCCTTGGAATAACACAACATAATATACTACTATCTTCTCCCGTACAAGCTTCCAACAAATACTTAGTCTCCAGACTATGGAAAATCCTTCCCAACGGCTACATAGAAATCCTTCTAAAACATACAACTCCAAATTCCAATTTATATTCATTACTTCTATCCTATGTGTGATTCTTGTGACCACTTAAGGGGAGCTTCAAGAATCATTCGACCCTGATGTGATCAGCATCAGTGTTGAACTATCTTTCCACTCCAATGGTGTTCGGTTTCCCTTGATCTGATCAGGATCAAGTTCGACTTCCCACTGATAAGTGTCCAAATGAGCATGTTTTATAGGTGTATTTCATATACTATATTAGCACTTTTCTTGCTCATTTCTCCACTTTGGTTAGTTTCCTCCAGTTTATGTTTTATTGTTATCTCACAAATTTATTGTTTAAACATGAGGAAAACTAAGCTGGGAGCAAAGTAGAAGAGACGAACGCATAGACGCAAACAGCTCAGAAAACGGAGTCCAAACGAAGAATCTAGAGCCGGTCAAAGTTCGTAGAAGAAAACAAGTCAAAAGACTTGACTTGTGTCCGCCTGGTGACCGCCTAACCAAGGACGGACGTGGGTAGTGTCCGCCTGGTGTCCGCCTAACCAGGGCGGACGTGAGTGAAGAAATTGTCTGTGTGTTGTCCGCATAAAACAGGACGGACAGGGAGCGGACATGGGTGTGTCCGCATGAACTTAGGCGGACAGGAGGCGGACGTGATTTGTGTCCGCATAAACTTAGGCGGACAAGGGGCGGACGTGACTAAATTCAGACGCGACAATTTTCTTCTTCCTTCTTCTTTCGGCGCCATAACCATCTACTCCGACAGCGCCTACCTTAATTCACTCACTCGCGTCTGTCTCCAGCTCTGTCTGCAATCCATGAGCAATCAATCTGCAATCAATCTCCTTCCACTCCAGATCTGCCTCTAACCTTATCCTCCTCCTCTATGTAAACCCAGCACCTTCAACCTTAAACAGACGTACGGAGAAAACCAGAAAATCAGACCATCGCTCACCACATTCTACCATTCGCTTCCATTTATTCTCTCCCGTACACCACAACACATCATTCGATCCCCAGAACTCAAACACTCCAAATCACTCATTCCACATACAATATCCTACGTATACGCTCCACTCTTCGTTCTCTTCATTTCTCCATTCACCATCCACACCTCCGTATTATTATTACGTCCAACCTCTGCCTAACTTATTACCAGTTAATATGTCAGGCTAAGGAGGATTTACTCCGGGCGAAAGTTTAATTATGGTTTGTTTAGTTGTGTAATCTATATTTCTACCGGTTAAAATAAATTCAGTTTGTTACGATTAAAGTTTATCTCTCTCCCTTTTTAATAAATTTCATCGATTTATTAAAAAGCTTTACTAAATCTGTTTCTAATCTGATCGGTGACAAACAGATAGGTTAATTAAGCCGTAAAACTGTAGGAAACTTATTTTCATCGGATAAGTTAGTACTCAGTTGCAAGAATAAAATTCCTCACACTCCTCTGCCGTTTACTAGTGCTAGCTTGAGTTTTCATCGGACCTTAAGATAATAACAGGAATCTTGCCAAATTATTATATTAAACCGGTAGAGATAGCATAATTAATCAGATCATATTAACCTGAACCCGGAGTTCCGTTTAATTTATCTCAACTCACTAAATTAATCTGTTATTTACTTTTCAAAAACAAGTCAATTAATTCCCCCCCTTTGTGACAAGCTTAGGTACTACTTTATTTCACTATAAGTCCCACGGTTTGACCCCGGCCGCTTCTGTCTTACTATACTACTGCGACCGGGTTTTATTTGCAGCCCGACGGATATTTTGAGTTTTAATTTCTTTTAATTGTTTTAATTACACCAGTTCTAACCACTCACGATATTTAGTCTGGAAAATGGCGCCGTTGCCGGGGACTTGATTTATTCTAGTCCCTAAGCCCCGGTTAATTCACCTGTTATATTATAATATTCTGTTAATATTATTCTGTTGTTAATCTAATTTCGGACATCTGACTTCGGACATTTGACTTCTGACTTCGGACATCTGACTTCTGACTTTGGACATCTAACTTCTGACATCTTAATATTATTGTCATTTATTTTCAGTCATTTAATTTCCATTGTCCTTCAAATTTCCAGTATACTAACTACTAACTTCAAATTTCCAGTATACTAACTACTAACCTTAATTTTTTGTCATTTAAATTTCTATCATTTCATTTTCTGTCATTTCTTACCATTGTCTCTAACTACTAACATTAAATTTCTGTCATCTAATTCCTAACATTTTATTTTCTCACATAACGAGTTTCTTTTCTCTGTTTTGAGTGGTGAATGCCTTTTACCAGGTCAAACAGCCTCCCAGAAAATATTAATAATCACACGGTTGGTTACATTCCAGAGATCGAGAGAACCCTTCTGCGCACCCTAAGGTAGAACCGAACTCAACAAATATTACCACCACAGTGATAGAATCTGACACGGAAGCTGACATGGCAATTTCACCAGCGACAGTTCGAAACATTAACAGGCCGTCTAATCAAGGACAACAGCCTGCCATCATCCTTCCTCACCTTAGCCCATCCGAATACGATGAGTGGCAGAAGCTGAAGCCATATCATCAAATCCGATGTGTAAAGGAGTTGGGCATGTTTGATGGTTCCAGTCCAGACGAAGCCCTGTTACATGTTACAAAGTTCTTGCAACATGCCAACAGTCTTACTGCGACCGACGCAGTACTCCAGTACGCAAGACTGTTATTATTCCCTCACAACCTGACGGGAAGTGCGAGCAAGTGGTATCATAGCCTGACACCAAGTACCATTGGTACTTGGGATGACATGGCCACCAAGTTCTACGACAAATTCCTACCCCCGAGCCGAACGTTGGAAATGATTGCTGAAATTTATAATTTCAAGCAACCTGGGTCGGAGAATATTTGTGAAACTTGGGATCGTTTCAAAGGACTACTACTTACTTGTCCTCACCATGGTTTGACGAAAGAACAAGTATCACAATTGTTCTACAAAGGCTTGATCGGTCCATGCAGAACAATGGTATTATCCTCCTTAGGGCTGATATTCTGAAAAAGCCAGGAGCACAATTTCTGAATAGCATGGAGTCTCTCTGTGAAGAAATCAGAGACTGGGCCTCCGGTGGATCAAGGAGCGGTACTCCAGGTTTATACAATGTTGGGGAAAGTGATAACAAGTTTGACCAGCTGATGAAAGCCATGAGCAACTCATGGAAAGCAATGCTCAGCAGGCAACAAAAGTCAGTACTCTGCAGAAAGTGGTTGAGCAGATGGCTATGAATTCCTACCCCCAGCAAGCTAAGTCGATGATTTCCCGATCATCTACAATCCCTCCAGGCTATGCTCCTCTTTCCCAAACATCTCCCGTTATTTCTTGTACGCAATGTGGTGGGCCTCATGACTATGAACAATGCCCCCAACTACAAGAATTAAAAGCAGCAGAGGAGGCAAACTATCTCACCAACAATTCAGGATACAGACAACCTTGGCAACGTAACATGCAATCCAACCTTCGCTACTCAAACACCGACAATATTCAAACCCACATACACTACAACCATCTCAAAATTACAGACCTCAGTCCAATTTTCAAGGAGGCCAAAGGCAATATCAACAACAGCCTTATGGCAATGAAGCTTCTTTGAGTCGACCAACTCAACCTCCTTCGAATCCTGAGTCTGAAATGTCTCAAATGCAAGAGATGTTTAAAGCAATGATGGGTAAGTCCCGAGACACGCAAGAGGAGGTCGCAGCCCTGCGCAAAGACCAAAAAGCCTTGCAATCTCAGATTCAACAGTTACTCACCCAACAAAGACCACCTGGTCAATTCCCTTCACAGACTAACCCCAATCCAAGAGAGCAAGCAAATTCAATCCTTATAGACGATGGCACATTCCAATCAACAAACTTGAGTGCAGTCTCCTTAAGGAGTGGAAGGGAACTTGCCACCAGAAAAGGAAAAGAAAAGAAAATCATGAAGAGGCCTACATCAATGATGAAGACACAACCAATCCAGCCTCACCTCCCTAAATCAAGTTCCAGTCCTACTCCTGCTACTCCACCTCCATCTCGAGTTACTATCGACATTCCATCTTCCACTCCTAAAAACAGTGAACTCCCATTTCCCAACAGAATGAAAAGAAACACCTAGATGAGCAGTTTCCAAATTCTTGAGCATTTTCAAGAAACTAACCCTCGACATACCTCTAATTGATGCTTTGCAAGAGATGCCTAACTACGCCAAATTTCTAAAGGATCTCTTAACAAAGAAGAAGAAGAAACCTGGAAAAGAAACAGTGCACCTCACGGAGGAATGCTCTGCTGCCCTTCTTCGAGCACTCCCTCCCAAACAAACAGATCCGGAAATCCCGTAATCCCGTGTTTTATAGGTGGAGTGGACTGTGGAAGCGGTTTATGCGACCTGGGAGCCAGCATTAATATCATGCCCTACGCCACCTTCTTGAAAGTAAAAGGAGGAGAAATGCAACCGGTTCCTTTCAAACTCCAACTAGCTGACAGATCAGAGATCAAGCCCATGGGAATAGTCCGAGATCTGGTCGTTGGAGTGTCTCGCTTTATCTTTCCAGCTGACTTCGTCATTTTAGAAAATGGATGACGATGTTGAGGTTCCCCTGATTCTAGGTCGACCGTTTCTAAGTACTGCCAAAGCCATCATTGATGTCCACGATGGGAAAATCACTCTGCGGTACGAGGACGAAACGATCGAATTCGACATGCAGAAAATGATGAAGAAAAGCTCTAACTTTTCTCCTCATGCTAAGACAGTGAGATTAACAGATGATGAGGAGGAGGAAGGCGATTTTTCTACAGATGAGGACATGTATTCCCTATCTTCCATCCCGAAAGCTGAAACTGAACCGCTAGAGCAAGTATTATTTACTTCTCTAGAAGAAAAGGTGGAGGATCCGGAAGTTAAAGCCATGCTGGCGTACGTAGAAAAAGGAAAAACTGGTTATCAAGCCTACCGGCCACCAATCGAACACTCGACAGAAAACCTCAAAAATCAATTCCATCAATAGAACAGCCACCAGAGCTCGAGCTTAAGGAGCTGCCTTCTAAACTCAAGTATGCCTTTTTAGCTGAAAATGACCATTTGCCTGTCATTATTTCCTCTTCTCTGAATTCCGGGGAGGAAACGAGGCTACTCGAGGTATTGAAGAAGAAACACAGACAGCATCGGGTGGACTATTGCTGATATAAAAGGAATTGACCCCTCCTATTGCACGCACCACATCTATATGGAGGAAAACTACAAGTCTATCAGGCAACCCAACGTCGGCTAAACCCTAACCTCAAGGAGGTAGTTAAAAAGGAGGTTCTGAAACTCCTAGATGCGAACATCATTTATCCTATCTCTGACAGTCCATGGGTAAGCCCTGTACAAGTTGTCCCGAAGAAGGGGGGCATCGAGGCTGTTATAAATGATAAGGGAGAGGCTGTCCCTCAAAGAAAAATCACTGGTTGGCGCATGTGTATCGACTATAGGCGCTTAAACTTGGCAACCAGGAAAGATCACTTCCCTCTCCCCTTTATCGATCAGATGTTAGAGAGACTAGCAGGGCAAGAGTACTACTGCTTTTTAGATGGGTTCTCAGGGTATTTCCAAATACCAATCGCACCAGAGGACCAGGACAAGCCACTTTCACTTGTCCATACGACACCTTTGCATACAGACGAATGCCCTTCGGTCTATGTAATGCCCCTGCTACCTTCCAGAGATGCATGCAAGCAATATTCGCTGATTTCATCGAACAGAGCATAGAGGTCTTTATGGATGACTTCTCGGTCTATGGCTCTAGTTTTGATAAATGCTTGGCACAACTTGATTTGATCCTAGGACGGTGTGAGGATACAAATCTCGTTTTGAATTGGGAAAAATGTCACTTTATGGTCAAGGACGGGATTGTCCTTGTCATAAAATATCGGCAGAAGGAATAGAGGTGGATAAGGCCAAGGTGGAGGTTATAGAGAAATTACCGGCACCAACCTCTGTTAAAGATATTCGAGCGTTTCTCGGGCATGCAGGATTCTATCGACGGTTTATACAAGACTTCTCAAAAATCACTAAACCATTGACCGACCTGCTACAAAAAGATGCCCCGTTTCATTTTGATGATAAGTGTTCAGCTGCTTTCAGTACAATAACACAAAATTGGTATCTGCACCTGTTGTCATATCACCCGACTGGTCTCTCCCATTTGAGATCATGTGTGATGCAAGTGACTACGCAGTGGGGGCAGCTCTATGCCAGAAAAAAGAAAGGTTTTTAGTGATTGCCTATGCCAGCAGGACATTAAACGATGCCCAAAGAACTATACGACCACTGAAAAAGAGCTTCTAGCTATAGTATTCTCCCTTGATAAGTTTAGGTCGTACTTATGGGAAGCAAAGTCATAGTGCACACAGACCACTCTGCTCTCAAATACCTATTTGCAAAACAAGAAGCCAAGCCTCGCTTGTTGCGCTGGATTCTTCTACTACAGGAGTTTGACATAGAAGTCAAGACAAGAGCGGAAAATTAAATGTCGTCGCTGACCATCTCTCCCGGTTAGTAACTCCTACGGATAGTGTGCCTATCAACGAATTCTTTCCCGATGAGACTGCCTTTTCTATCACCAAGGTACAAGAGCCATGGTATGCGGACCTGGCCAATTATCTAGTCTCTGGAACAATACCATATGATCTATCTTACTCCCAGAAGAAGAAATTTCTTTCTGATTCAAAGCATTATTTCTGGGAAGATCCATATTTGTTCCGAGTCTGTGCAGATGGGTTGATTCGCCGGTGTCTCCCTGAAGATGAGGTTCACACGTCATACATTTTTGTCACTCACGGGAAGCCGGAGGTCACCATGGACCCACAAGGACCGCTGCTAAGATCCTGGCCTCAGGATTTTATTGGCCGACTCTTCACAAGGATGTTTACCAATTCTGCGCCCAATGTGATAATTGTCAGAGAATGGGTAACACATCTAGGAGACATGAAATGCCACAACAGGGAATACTGAAGTGGAGCTCTTTGATTGTTGGGGCATTGATTTTATGGGACCGTTCCCTTCCTCACAGGGCCACCAATATGTTTTAGTGGCAGTGGATTACGTGTCGAAATGGATAGACCATACCCTGTCATCATGCTGATGCAAACCGTGACCAGATTCCTTAAGAAGCACATCTTTACCCGTTTTGGCGTGCCTAGAATTATTATCAGTGACGGAGGATCCCACTTCTGCAACCGTTCATTTGAAGCGCTTATGGGTAAGTACGGGGTACGTCACAAGGTAGCTCTACCTTATCACCCCCAGACAAACGGCCAAGCAGAAGTTTCGAACCGTGAGTTAAAATGGATTCTCCAGAAAACGGTTAACTCATCACGAAAGGATTGGGCACTAAAGTTAGATGATGCGCTTTGGGCTTACCGCACCGCATTCAAGACTCCTATCGGGATGTCTCCTTTTAAGCTTGTTTATGGGAATCATGCCACCTGCCTGTAGAGCTGGAACATAAGGCATATTGGGCACTCAAGGCCCTAAACTTCGATTTAGAAGCCGCAGGAGAAAAGCGTAAGCTTCAACTCTCTGAACTCGAGGAGTTAAGAGATCAGGCATACCGCAGTGCGACAATATACAAGGAGCGCACCGAAACACCATGACCAAATGATCCACAAACGCGACTTTAAGGTTGGCGACGGGGTGCTGCTTTATAATTCCAGATTGAGAATATTCCCTGGAAAACTCAAATCTCACTGGACTGGCCCATTCCAAGTAGTTGGAACCACTCCTTTTGGTGTTTACGAACTCCAGAATAAGAAAGGAGAATGCTTCAAAGTCAATGGATCCCGTCTAAAAAGGTATGCCGGAATTCTTGAAAATAATAATGCTCTGTTCGCAATTTCTTTCTTACAGGAATACGAGGAAGCCTCCAGCCCAAAGAACAGCAGACAACACCTCTACATCATAAGTTTAAAAAGTATACAAACTTCCTAACGCCAGCAGTTCAGATACCTCGCCCTCAAACTCTTCTCCGACCTAAAGCTTGGTCAAATACGTCTAGCTAGAGACGTTAAACCCTGGCAGCTTAGTGGGAGGCAACCCACTATCTATCTTTTGTCTTTCCTTTAATTTAATGTTGTTTTCTTTTTTGTACTATATTTCCTTTTTATATGTTGTAATAAAATGCAGGTTTTACTTGAGTTCTTCTGGCTGTGTAGAATATTCCTTACAGGTACATTTCATGACATTCCACAGCTGCACTCAAGTGTGGGGGAGCTCTACACACTCTACGAAATTTGGGGAGTACACTCTTTCCTTTATTAATTGCATGCCCTATTAATTTAATTCCATCTACGCAATG
>CM041778.1:215038264-215075450 GCA_023374045.1 Limonium bicolor | reverse complement strand
GTGTTTGTTTGTGCTCTCTGCGTTGATCATTCTCTGGGATAGAAAGTGCTGACATGTAATTTTTTTCCACCGTGGCAAGTGCCTGCACCCAGTATGGAGCGGCCGTCCCGTACAATGGTGCGTCTGCCAATCCATACATCAATGGTAATCATAAGACACTCGCGCAAATGATAAAGAATGAGGTTTATATGTTGTTGGAGTCACTTACTGTAGTTGCGTAACATGTCATAGATGACCGTCTTTTTTTTGTCTTCTTCTTACAAGTTCACGGATTATTATCTGGAAAGAAAGAAATTTAATTCTCTAATTACAATAAATTTCACAACTATGAAGAATTTATGATGGTATATTAAGGCTTTTTTTCATTAGGTAAATTTGTGAAGCTTCGAGGATTTGATCCCCTACTCCTTCCTCTAGCAACATTGTGGATAGGATTGTCAATCTTGACACGAATCTGAAATTCGACTAAAAACCGACATACTAAAACATAAGTTTGGACTACAATTTTCAACCCAAAAATATTTTTGGGTCGAGTTCAGATTGAGTTACTAAAAACCCGGGTCGGTTTTGGGTTTGAGCTGCAGACCCGATTTCAACCCGCAACCCGAAAATATTTTCAAAAAAGAAAAGAAATATATTTTTTTATAGTTATACGACTTAACCCTAAATATATTAACCATGTAACCATTTATGTTTGATGGTTTGATATGTTATGTTATATTGTCTTGGTGATTTTGTGTAGAATTTGTATTGATAGTACAATACTTTTAATTTTGGGTTGATTTCCGGTTGGTTTCGGGTCGATTTCGGGTTAATTTCAGGTTGATTTTGGGTGTCGGGTCGGTTTCGGGTTGATTTTGGATCATCAAGTCGGTTTCGGATTGACATAACATAACCCGTTTTGGGTTCGGGTCGGTTTCGGGTTGAGGTGAAACATGAGCAGGTCGCGTTCGGGTTGAAGTTAACCCGACTCAAAACCCGAAATTGACAACCCTAATTGTGGATCCCCCATCGATTGCCAAATAACAAGTATTCGATCTCTTCCATTTTGTCATATTCTTGGGTTGAGTTCGTTTGGATTACAGGCTCATTTCCCCTAGGATCTTAATGAGATCGACATGGTTACTGAAGAAAGAAAAACACAAGATATTGTAATGATAAAATAGTGACACAAGAATATACGTAGTTTGATCTAAACATGACCTACGTACACGGGAGGAGATAGAACAATTTTCATTAAGAAATGAGGATTGCAAGTTTACATGAGGATTACCCTACCAACCTATCAAGTATCAACCCGTGTTTCCTTTGGTGTTTTTATACCAGTCTCTTTGAGTTCCCATCTAACCACCTTTGACTCCCTTGAATGTGATCTTCACAAGTTGGGATGATCCAAAGCTACGGGTTACGAGATCTATTTATGGTGCTGGATCAAAACCCTTCACTTATCCCAATGTTAATCTTGTAATAATCACTGCATAATGGCTCACAAGTTACAATGGTTACAACCTATTTAACACAATCTATTACTAACACCTAGGAACAACTAAGACCCAGATATCTAGAAAGCCAGAAATCTAAACTTTTTCTTGTTTCAAGGATTTAACTTCCTCATAATGCTAGAAAATCATATACTTCAGACGTTATTAATATGCTCTTACCAATCAACTCAACTTATTTAACATTAAATCTAACGGTTTGCCTTTCGGTCAAAAAGCGAATAATCATTCTCGAATTCGGTAGAATTTTCAACATGACTCTGACATCTAACTCTGAAACATAAGTAAATTTTCAATTTGTCGTCATTCAATTGATGTCAGAGTTATGTCTGAATTTTTTACTGCAACTCTGTGGAGTGTGGACTAAGACAAACAACAGTAGTAATCGACCTTATTATACAAGACAAAATGTAAGATAACACAGGCTTATTATGATATGTGGCAACCGAGCAAGCTTCCAGCCTATTTTTATAATATGCCATCGTTTTTTTTCTTTTTGAAAGAATATAATATGCCATTGTTAACAGCTCAATCCTGAACAACTTCATAAGGAGAATACACGTTATCAGTATTGTGATGCGACAACCCGCACGTCAAAGTTGAATTAAACTCGACATCGATCGACAATATGATGTAAACGTTAACGGGGGGACATATACTATATGCTAACTACTGAGTGCTAGTATTAGCCTTACCGGTTCAACTAACCCATTTTTTTTATATAAATTATACTACCGCCGTCCTGAATTAACTGTCATGTTTACTATTTGGACATATTGTTTGACTTTAATTTTTAACATATAAGATAAAATAATTTTTAAAATTTAAATTTTGCACATGATCTTTACATGTTAAACTATATATTACAAAATTTAGTTTTATAAAATTATTTTATCTTATATGCTTAATATTAAAGTGGAAAAACGCCATAAAGCAAACATGACGGTCAATTCAGACGGAGGGAGTATTTACTATTTCAATTCTTTGACCATCACATAACATGCATGCGTAAGCTGCCTATAATACTATATTTAATGGTTCAAAACGATAATCATAGACCAGCTCATAGTCATATTATTCTAGCCGAAATTTATTCAAAAGAATAATACTATTATTCTAGCCGAAATTAGAAAAAATAAATAAAAAAATATGTATAGTTAACGGTTCAAAACGATAATTATAGACCCGCTCATGGTCATGCTAGCCGAAATTAGAAAAAATAATATACAAGAGAAAAAATAATAAAATAATATGATAATTGATGTCAAATAAGTTTATCAAATAAAAAATATAGACGGCACCACTCTTTAGCTCTGTTCGGTGTTGATGTTTCTGTGATATGTATGTGGTATTTTTGTGTTTGGCATTTTTGATAAAAAATATCAAAGTGCAACAGTGTCGAACAATAATTTTTAAAACAATCACAAATATACAGCACAAAACAGCCACAGAACAACCAGCAGTTTATGCTGCAAAGAGAATAAATACCGTAAACAGAGACGGCCAGAAAACTGTAATTAAAAGGCGAGAATATTTTAATAATATTAATTAATATTTAAAAAAAATTAATACATTAATTTGAATTTTTAAAAAATTATATATTAAATTTGTCACAAAATTAAATTAAAATTTAAATATATAAAATAATATATAAAAAAGTTTATTCCCTTATTTATTTTTAGTTTTTTTATAAAGATTTGTATACTAAATTATAAGTTAATGACATTAATATAGAATAATAGTTTTAAACTAGTAGTGTTTTTCTAAAAACTTATACTAAAAATTATTTTGAGTAATTCTAATATTTTTTTAATTTATAGAATCTGTAATAAAAAACTAAAAAAATATTTGTATTATGGGTAGAAGGGATACATGATTATTAAGAATGACATAATAATCAGTTTTACTTTTGACTATATTGCTAAAATAAGGTATAAAATCTGAATATTTAATTATATCTACATATATTAATATATAGGTCACATTTTTTAACAACTAAATTGTTTATTTTTTTGTATGATGTAAACATTAATACAGTTCACTAATTAATTATTATATTTTCCTTTTATTCAAATGTGAACAAGTAGTCTCGTGTGCTAAAATCATGTATAGTTATAATTGTTGTTATCCATTGATAAAATTGTGTTTGATAATAGTGAAGTTATTTGTATAGACCTAAATATAAATGTTAACAATTATATTACAAAACTTTATTGTTTTGCTAATTATAAATTATGTATATATTAATCTATATATTTGTTAGTAGCTTCTTTATTTACATCTTTAAAAAAATTGTTTTAAAATGTAATATAAAATTTGTATTGTAGCACAGACATCCGTAAACGCACTACACATAACTAACTTATTTAAATAAGCTAGACGAAACAACAGTTTTTAAAACAACCACAAAACAGTGAGTACAAAACAACCAGTAAAATACCACAAAACAACCAGCCAAAATAACCAGACCAAAACATCTACAAAACAACCGCAAAAAAGCCATGCCGAACAAAGCCTTTATATCTCTTGGTTCATGTTTACTTGGTTTATTTTCCCTATGTTATAACTATTTTTTTAGTAAATTGTACACAGTTTTTTATATTATATTAAAAAAGTTATCTGCAAGATGATATATGTACAAAAGATATGACCCCTATTTAAGATCCAATTTGTGTCCAAAACGTAAAGAAACTTGCATGATAAGCTTCATCTTCACCGTGAGCAACCTTGATAGTTGGCAATGGTGTCACCGCCACCATCACTGCCATCTGTGGCTTTACATATGTTGTGGATCCAAACTCTGCTAGTAACAGTAGTCGGCAAACAAAGTCAAGTGGCATCCATCAACTCTTGCTCATGCAGTAGCACAAGTGGTGGAGAACCTTGTATACAAACCATACCCAAAACTCACTAAACCCAAAGACAAGACAAGCTGCATAAGCTAAAAAACGCTTTCACTAGAGAGAAAACTAGAAACTAAAGAAGAAAGACGAAGCAAAATAACATCTAGTCTATAGTAGTAACACTACTAATCAAAAGAGAAGAGAAGAAAACACTAGAAAGAAGGAAGAATGAGAAAAAAAAAAAAGGATGATGAGAAAAAGAGGGGGAGAAAAGAGAGAGTGTTTTGTCTCTCAAGTACTAGATTGTGTCCCTACATATTAACTTAAACTTTGTTTATTCACCATGTTTTAACTATTTTGTATGACCGGAAAAGAATGTATAACTGTGAAGATATATTTTATTGCGGCTGTTTCTATGTTATTTTGGAACAAGCATGATTTACGTGTCATTAAGGGCATCCATAATAGAGGTTCTTGACACGGTTACATAGGTGAAAAATTAAAAATGTTCTACAATGGTGTGGATTCCACCTATTTTCTCTCTCCAAGTAAATAAAAACCCAACTTTTATGACACAATAGACCCCACATGTGTATCTCACTTCTATATTTTCGCTCACATCTAGATGGTGATAGTTTATTGGTTGTTCATAGGAGAGAGAAGATTAAGAAACTTTGTTATTGTAGTGAATAGAGTTTCTTAAGTAATTCAAAACCATCATAGATGCCCTAAAATGAAACCAAAGTAAAAAAACATCCTAATTCGTTCGTAAGGGTGCACAGCCCGCCCATTTGTTCAACAAGTGGGCTCTTCCGGTTCGTTAATTAAACAAACGAAAGGACAGAAACATTGAGCTCGTTGGGGAACAGCTTCTAGCAGCAGACAGCTTCTCAATTTCTAAAATCAGCAGGCTTCCACCAAACACCCAAAATCAACAGCTGACAGCTTCTGCAAAATCATCAGCAGACAACTTCTCAATTTTTAGCAGCAAGACCTAACAATTGTTTCTACTTTTTAAAACCGTCAGCAAGTGTTCCACCAAACACCAATACCAACAGCTGACAGCTTCTATAAAACCATCAGCAGACAACTTCTCAATTTCCATCAGCAGAACCCAACAGCAACCCAGCAGCTATCCCAAACGAACCTAATCCTTACCCTCACAAGGACGGAGTTCATCTTTGTGGAAAAAGGAGGTTGATTAACGACCTATATATACTTGGTCGATTTGCTCTAAAAGCATCCACCATCTGCACCATCGTAGGTAATATTTCACTGATCCAGCTGCTACAAGAACTGCAAGTGATCAAATAAAAAAATGACGAAGGCACAGAAGCTGATATGCCTCTTTGGAATTACCCTTCTCGTCCTCTTCGCACAGAGCACAAGTGAGTAGTAGTTGTAGTACTTTAGTATATGACAAAAACAGAGCTTCCCTTGATAATTATATAACACTTGCTACTGCTACTCATGCGTATATATGTATACTCTCTACATAAATTCATACAATAATCTTTTTATGAAGGCGTGGCTGCAGCACGTGCTGAATCAGATACCGCGGAGGAGACAGTGGTGGAAGGCCGGCAGCTGATTCAAAGGTGCACCACGAGGTGTTTTGGAAACAAAAACTGTGCTAATCTGTGCAGGGCTCAAAAACGCTGCAAAGGCGGGCGTTGTCATGGACATATTTGCTGCTGCAACTGTTAATTAAGCTCCTTTATCTGCATGCGTGTATGATGGGCTTAGTCCTTTGTAAAATATGCTTAATATTGCTCTGAATGGTGTGTGAGTGTGTTTGAATAAGATGGTTACTGTATAACCGTCCCAATCCCGTTTATGAAATGTCTGTACTCTGTAGTTACAGACAAAGTGGTAGACAAAACAATAAAGCATATCGTAATTAAATTATCTCTACGAGACAGCTCTCCCTCCATAATCCGTCCTGTTTATTCTCTACAGTCTTTGCATAAATTTGACTTAATCTAACATCAATCCGTTACACTTCACTGTTACAGACTATCTCAACACACAGCCAATTACTATAGTCTACATATAGCACTTGTTCGTACAGCAAATTGCAGCTAGCCATGAAGATATAGCACATTTAGACAGAGTAAAAGACCATGATAAAAGTCAAAAAATCCAGAACGGTACGCATTGTGTTGTGTCATTTGGGGAGTGCTTCCAAATAAGACGCTACCGTAAAACGTAGCGACGCAAAGAAACAGCTGATGCCTGAAATCGCACGCCAACGTTGCATAAGGATCCACATGTACAATATGCCGGTCCAAAAATTCCTAATTCACATTATGAACTTTTTTAAAAAAAATTAAGATAGCACAAAAAGTAAAATAATTACATAAATCTTACTCTTTTAAATTATAAAAAAATAACTAAAAGAGATATATTATGAATTCTCAAGTTTTTCATAAGAGCAAGTTTCAAAATCGGGATACATCATGAATTTTGAAACTTTTTGGTGTCATATTGTGAATTTTGTCAAAAATTCATGGGATACTACTAAAAGGTTTGTTAAATAAAAAAATAAAACTGATTTAAAAATTCTCGGTATACCACTTAATATTATTATATCACAAGACACCACAAAATTTAATAAATTATATATATTTAAAATAGTAAAAAATATTAAACAGATTTTATTGGTTAAAATTTTATAAAATAAAAAAACCACATTTATAAATTAAAAATTTTCAAAAATATAAAAAGTACAATATATCATTTAAAAGTAAAAAAATTAATTAAAAACAAAAAAAACCCACATTTATAATTGAAAATTTTCAAAAAAAATATTAAAAAAATACTATATATCATTTAAAAGCTAAAAAACTTAATTAAAAATAAAAAATAGTCAAGATAATATAATTCAAATTTTTTATATTATTTTTACTCAAAGTCTTTTTAGTACTATAAAATAATATTATAAAAAACATTACATTTATAAAAAATAAAGTATAAAAAATTAAAGGGTAAATTCACGGGATACCACCAAAAAGTTTGTTAATTAAAAAAATACCAAAGGTTTTAAAAAAGTTTTTCGGATACCACAAAAATAATTTTTATTTACTAAATACCACAAATAACTAACCCAAAAATTTTTAAAATCAAAATATTTCTACTTTTTAATAAACATAGTTCACAGTATACCACATAAATATTTTTTATTCGCAAGATGCCACAACATTTATTAAAATATTTTTAAAACAATAAAAAATAATTAAAATTTATAGGTTTATTTATATTAAAAATACCAAATATATGTTTATAAAATTAATAAAATTATAAAAAAAATAAAATAAAACTACCAAATAGTTAAGAGAATGATAATTTAAATTTTTTATAATATTTTTATCTAATAATTTTGATAATATAAAATATTATTATAAAAAAATTGAATTTATCTAAAGTAAGATTATGAAAAATTAAATTATCATTCTCTTTACTATTTTGTCTATTTTAAATTAAATTTGTGATTTATCTAATATAATTATACCTTTTATTATTCTTCTTATTTTTATAGATTTTATTATAATATATATATGATTTTCTTTTTTTTAACCCATATATGAAAAAAACTTAACTTTTGTTACTTAGTTTTAAAAATATATTTAATAATTTTTTGCATTTTTAAATTAAATATATATAAAGTGATATTATCAAAAATATTATATACTTTTTTCTAACTAAATAATTTGACAAAAAATTAAAATAATAGTTAAGAGTATTATAGTCTAAGATTTTTTTATAATATCATTATATATATTTTAATTCAAAACAAAATAAATAAATGTGTGTTGAAAAATTAAATAGTGAAAATTAATGTTCTTCATATAAGGGTTAAAATTGAAAATATTAAAAATATTATATATTAAATCCCTAAAGAATTATATATTAGAGAAGCCACAAATTGATTAAAATTTGACAAAAACAATAAATATATTGATAATTTAATTTTTTATAATTTACTTTATATAAATTTATTTTTTGTAATAATATTTTATAGTATGAAAAAGACTTTGAGTAAAAAATATTATAAAAAAATTTGTTTATCATTCCCTTAACTATTTTTTATTTTTAATTAAGTTTTTAGCTTTTAAATGATATATAGTATCTTTTATATTTTTTGAAAATTTTTAAATATAAGTGTGGATTTTTTATTTTATATACTTTTAACTAATAAAATAATAAACATAAATTTTTTTACTGTTTTTAATATTTTATTTTAAGTTTTGCGGTAGCTTGTGAATTAATAATATTTATGTGGTATGTGAGCTATGTTTATTAACAAGTAGGGGAATTTTGGTCTCAAAAATTTTTGGATTATGAATTTGTGGTATCTGATGAATTAAAATTATTTTCCGTGGTATCCATTTTTTTTTAAAACTGTGGTATTTTATGAATTAATAAACTTTTTAATGGTTTCCCATGAATTTTCCTTAAACAAAATGATGCTAAAGTCAGTAGTTGTGACTACTCTTTTGAAAAAAAGGAAAATTAGACTGTCCACCCATAACATAAGGTATTGAGAACTTATAATACTCACTTATAAGTTTTAATAAATTATATTGCCCACTCATGAGGTGTTGAGAAATTATAATATCCACCCATAAGCTTTAATAAATTTCAATGCCCACACATGTCCACTAATAGAAACAATAAATCACGCCTAATTAATCAATAACCGTTAAATGACCAACTCTAATTTAATTAGAGGACCAGAGACAGTAAATTACTTTGTGTTACGGATTGTGATTTATTAGTGCTGAAGGTATATTTGGGAATGATCGGTGGGACTTTAAATTATGGTTTGCTCAAAAACCATAATTTAAATGTGACGCACGATTTTTAATTACGGTTAACAGGGGAACTGTAATTTAAAGTCCGTAAACCCCAGCACACCAAACACCCCCTCCCAGAGTTAAAACGATGTCGTTTGAAAATGGCAGGCAAATTTTAATTACGGTTGACTAGGGAACCGTAATTTAAAGTCATCTAGCCCGATCGCGCCAAACACTCGCACGTGCCCACAGATGAAACGATGTCATTTTACATGTTTGGGTTTATAGGTGATCATCCGGGCGGGCGGGCAGGGCCAGGGAGATTTTTTGGGTCCGTCGGGCCTACTGATGAAGACCGAGTCCAGTTTTTTATATCTTCGGGCCGGGCCGCTAGGCCCAATTTTTTTCCAGCTCTGCCGGTGCCAGGCCCGCTCGGCCCGGTTATTTACTTATTTTTATTCTTTAAATTAAAAAAATTAAAAATATATATATTTAATTTCAAAATCATTATTATATATAAATTTGAGTAAAATTTTATATTGTATGTATATTAAATATAATTTTGATATACGTATATAAAATAAAATAAGACATACATTATTTTATATATATTTTTTAAAAAATAATAAATAATATTGAAAACCGGGGCAGGCGGGCTCGGTCGACGCGCTTGAAAATTTGCCACGGCCCGGGCCGGTTTTTTATTCGGGCTCATTTTTTTGTCCAAGCCCGCCTGGATAGCCCGTCGGATTCGGGCCTACCGGGCTTTTTTCCAGGCCGGACCGGGCCGGGTCGCCGGGCCGGACAGGTTTTGAGCAGCTCATTTGGGTTATAATATAATAAAATGAGCCCCAATTGAATATTAAAAATTAAAGCAAGTGTTAGTGTGTTAGATATATGAGCCCAATTGAATATTTTACATGAGAGTTTGTTGGAGGATTGTCAAAGTTTGACAGATACTAAGCCTGGGGTCTCTTGTGCGTTCACTGTGACCGCTTCACATGCTCCATTTGATCGCATTATGAAAGAGGAGGAGCCACAATCATATAAAGAAGCGGTTATTTCTACACATTGGCGAGAGGTTATTGTGAGCCTCGATTTTAAACCCTATCCTATGTTGATGAAGTTGATTGGGATCTAGTCGGGTTTTAGGTCCACTTATAACCTAAGGTTAATAACTATGTCATATAACAATAATTATTAAATCCTATGCTAGCTCACTGGAACCTATTGCGAGTCGCCACCTAATTTTTACCTAGAGTAGATTAGGAAAGGTAGAGTTCGGGTTCGGGGGCTTGATATTCGACTTAGTTAGGGTTCAATTACTTTCATTACCCCTAGAAGTCGTTTTTCCTCTACTTAGTTTAATTACGGCTTATTACGAGTCGTTTTAAGCTAAGTGCGCGAGCTTCTGTTTTTTTTTGTTTTTTAGCATTTTTTGACTAAAAATAAAAGTGAAAGTTGAAATTACCTAAACTAGGGTTTCGGAGGCAGAATTAGGTCAAATTTTGTTTCCGTCCGTAGCCACGGACCTAATGTCCGTAACCACGGACCCTAGTTAATCTATGTGAAAATAAAAGTTGAATTAAACAGAAAACAAAAATTTGAAAAGTCCGGGGCCACGAACAGGATGTCTGTAGGCCCGGACATAGTTTAACAAAACCTAAATTTTTAAAATTTTAAAATCCCGCCGCCGTCCGTGGGTGTCCGTGGCCACGGACAACCCGTCCGTGGTCCCGGACCATAGGTCCGGGATCCCGGACCACCCACGGACAGGGGTTTTATGGTGGTTCCCGAAGGTGTTTTCGGCTCAAAATTTATGCACGTGTAGCCTGAAAGGTGTACAATTCGTTAGTAATTGAAAGATTGCAGTTTGAAGTCGAATTATGTACGAAACTTGGCGAACAAGTAACAAGGCAGAAACAAAAGTAATTAGCAATACAGCAGCGTAAAAAGGTTAGTTTGAACCCAAAATTTGACAGAGAGTTAATAAGGTCGCGGAGAGTTAGAAAAGTAGAATTGCAACCTGTTTTACCTTCGAATTTAGGAGGATTCTTCACGTCGGGATTCTTTGGAGGCTCCGATGGTGCCGGTTCCGGATTGAGTTCGACCCGAGCCTCTGGTTGTTGATTGTTGAAGGTGTTCTTCACGTTTTGGAGGTGATTTGGTTGATGTTTGATGATTGTTGATGTGTTGGGAGTTGAAAAATGTGTTCAGATGGTGATTTCGGGGGATTTTTGATGTGATTTTGGTGCTTGGATGTGCAAAAACGTGAAGAGAATGAGACGGCTGCCTTCTTTGAGGGTCTAGGGTTCTTGAGGTTCTTCTTTGATCATGGGATAAGGTTCCTTATATAGGCTTCCTTAAAGATAGAAAAATCCGGTAAAAACCGAGATTTACCGACGTTTTAGCTTAAGGACTTCCAAAAGGAATTTGATTATGAAATTTTACACATGGGTAAAGGATGATATTTCCGAATTTTCTAAAGTGGAATCGAATTTTTTGGACATTGGAATATTTTTAAATTCAATTTCTCGTCAGATTCAATCAGAAACTGCTAGAAAATTATTGGAAATTTGAAAAATCAAAATTCCAACGCCATTATGCTTCAGATGTCATCCTCTATCATGGGTTAAAATTTCAAAGCATTTTGAATTGATTTGACCCTTATTTGGAGGAGAGAGAAAGCCTATAGGGGGCTTAGGAGCCTTGAAAAATTACGAAAATGCCCCTGGAGATGACTAAGCTGTCCCTAGTACTCTGAAATGTGCTGATCGAATTGGGAACCCTCGCTACTAGCCTATTAGTAGAGACTCTCTTCCGGGGGGTTGAAATTTTGGGTATAACAGATTGCCCCCCGTCAACTAGACTTTGTAATAGAAATGAAAAGACTAGTTGATGCTTGAGTGATACCCCAAAATTTTGGATCTTAAAAGACCACATGTGCAATCCGACAAGTTGCGTCGAGCTATTCTAAGACGCTGAGTACCTATAAGGAAAGTGGAAGGGTGTCGAGCGGTTCTAAGGCGTCGACCACCTAAAGGTAATAATGAAGTAATGTCAGACTATTCTAAGGCGCCGACTACCTATAAGGATGATATGACGTCAAGCTATTCTAAGGCGTTGACTACCTATAATGAATGAGATGATGTCAAGCTATTCTAAGGCGTTGACTACCTATAATGAATGAGATGATGTCAAGCTATTCTGAGGCGTTGACTACCTATCAGTGATTGAAAATTGGTGTTGGGTCGAGTTCTTCTATTCGGGTGAGTTCTGCTGCTCTAGTGAGTTCTGCTGCTCTGGTGAATCTGAATCTTTGGCTGAGAATCTGTATCTCTGAAGAGTCTGTACCTTCGGCTGAGAATCTGTATCCCTGAAGAATCTGTACCTTCGGCTGAGAATCTGTATCCCTGAAGAATCTGTACCTTCGGCTGAGAATCTGTATCCCTGAAGAATCTGTACCTTCGGCTGAGAATCTGTATCCCTGAAGAATCTGTACCTTCGGCTGAGAATCTGTATCCCTGAAGAATCTGTATCTTCGGCTGAGAATCTGTATCTTCGGCTGAGAATCTGTATCCCTGAAGAATCTGTATCTTCGGCTGAGAATCTGTATCCCTGAAGAATCTGTATCTTCGGCTGAGAATCTGTATCCCTGAATTATGACGAGGAGTCTCATACGAATAGATGCAATGGTCTTGATGAAAGTTAATTATGAAAGTGCCAAACGTGGCAATGAGGATGTGCATGTCAAAATACGATCAAAGTGTATGTAAGAAATTTGTCCAAAACAAGAAATTGTTGAAAGAGGTGCCAAACGTGGTAGTGTTTGAAGAATGATCTGTTTAATGAAAAGGAAAGCGAAATTATCATTTCCTAACCATAGCCTTCAGACTTGTAATTTATCTCCTAGGAGATGAACATGCCATCGGTGGGGTATGGTGTATGGTGCAAAGATAAGGTCTTATGTGGGCCTGTGGTGTTTGATGTGGAGGTAAGGGCTTATGCGGGCCGGTGGTGTGTGATGGTGGTGGTGATGTTTGAGCTCTGGGTTCCAATTGGTGTTGTCATAGCAATTGTTGGAACCAACAATTGCCCCCAGTATTTTTCCCTTAAGACAATCTGAGCTAGAGTTCGTGGCAATCGATCGTTCCGATCGATTGCCCCCAGTATTTTTTTTATTAAACGTGCGAACGAGTCTCGTCCTCACAGGGTCAGGGCTTATGTTTTTATGTGGTGCTTCCTAACCTACACTCGGCGTGTTTGGTGCTTGCACTCGTTCCTCACCTACAGTCATAACTTCTAGACCATTGAATTCGATATTTGATGGATTTACGCATTTGATCTGTTACTTTCACGTGATTGGACGCACAACTATCAAGTCGGAAGTCTTTAAAGCTTATAACGTGGCCACGGGGTGTGATGAAGGACAACGGGACCATGGAGGGATATTTGAGGTATGTGGAGCTTAAGTGGGTGACCAAAGCTGCAACTTGCGTCTCTCTCAGATTCATCTTCCTTGTCTTGAAGTCGTCTAACTGCTTCATGTTGACGTTGTTTTTGAGCTTCTGGACTTGGACTTTTGAAGTTGTCCTTTACACCATTTCTCTTTTCGTCTTTTGGATTTCTTCGAGGCACTTCGGTTTTGCCCTTTGTTTGATCCTTTCTTGACTTTGCCTTCGGGGTTCTTGTGTTTCCCGGTTTTGAGTTTTGAGAGCTATTTTAATGTGAGCTCTTTTGATCCTATGTCACTTTGGGACCATTTGCGGATCACTTCGTCATGCTGATAGCGGCTTTGCTTCTCTGGACTGATGAAAACGTTATCTGAGAGTCAGGCTCCTCGCTTCCTTTGGTCACCGGGTTGGTTATTCATCACGGGCTGGCTTGCTCTGTGGAGCTTTGCAACATCGAAAAGGGATATATGAAAGGCTCAACGGGGGTGCCTAGAGTTTAATGTCAGGGTTTACAAGCTTTTAGCTATGTGGTGTTGTACCTAGGTGCTTCGTCATTCCTGATAGTTGTGTATCCGTTCGTTGTTACTTTTCGCAGGTCTAAGAGTAAATTTACAAATTATCTCCTTCGGTTGGAGTTATGCCGTTTACCTCACCTTTGAATGTGGTCTCACCGGAGTCGTGTAAAATGACATGCTTGTTCACTCTTGGTTTTTCCGCTCAAGTCACTCTAGTGAATTCTCACTCTGAGACTTGTTCGCATATTTAAACGAAAGGTGAAAGATGACGAACTTAAACTTAGATTGCCCCCAGTATTAATCCAGGGTTTATAACAACAATTTGACAAATGTAGACTTGAACCGCTTCGTGGGTTGCTTGGATGTTTTGGGGTGAGTAGTGGTGTTTGGTTGGACATGTTCATCTTCTTAGAACAAAAGACAAGTCGTTTTGTTCAGTTGCCAAGAAATAACTGTTTCATGAACATTAGTTTTAAGAAATGTTTGCTAATGAGCAAGATGCAAGGTGAACGAACACATTTCTTTTATTATCATTTTTGTGATTACAAACTGAAAAAGTCGAAAAAACTGAAATTTTCAAATCTAAACTTCATTAAAAGAGAAATGTGATAAACTTCCCACACAATTGAAATGAGTAAACAAAACACTGCTAGACTTTTGCCTACTCAACAAACTGGAGTCCTTGCTCGATAAGGTCTTCGATCTTGTGCTTCAATGCTCTGCAGTCGTCAGTACTGTGTCCTGGTAGTTGATGAAACTGCAGAACTGATGGAGATGTTCCCCAGCTTGGGTGATCCCAGGACTAGGTGTGAGAGGCTGTAGTAAGTCTAGCTCTGTAGCTTCACGAGTGCTTGACTGAGAGGCCGACCAATGTCGGTAAACTGTCTCGGTGCAAAGAACCTCTTGGATCGGGGTGAGGCCTTGACGCTCTGTTTTGCAGCATTGGGTTTTTGTATGGTGCTCACTCGGTACGAAAACTTGAGCTACTCTGGCCGGTCCTGACTTAAAGGTCTCGATACTCACACCTTGGGCTTTGGTTGTCCCAGCTTCAGCTCGCCTTTGTGAATCTTTTCTTCCCATGACCCTTACCTGTCCCATCAGCATGTCGAAATTAGGGAAGTATGTGCAAACTCAGCTCGTTGTTGTATTGTCTCTGCATATTGTCCACAATCATTCGAATTTGTTCTTGCGTCATCCATTTGTAGGCATAGCAGCGGCTTTCATCCTCCACCGTTTTATGAAGTCGACATTGTTCACTGTTTCCCTGCCGGGTACTGGCAAGGTCGGACCTGGTGACTTCAAGATTCTTAGCATACTCGAAATGGTGCAGGAAAGCCTCACAAACCTCTTCATAGGTTTTGGTGTTCATCTCGCTGAGTCAAGTACCACGTTGAGGTATTTTCATCGAGATAACGGGCGAAAACCTGGCCTTCTGCATGTCATTCAACCGAGGATGGACATTTTCCCTATCGAACTCGCCAGATGGACCTGTGGGTCTGAGGAACCTTGTATAAGAGCAAGTGTGGGTAGCTTCAACTTTAGAGGAGATAACCTCGGGGTACGATTTCCATAGAAGAGTAATCGAAACCACTGGCTTGCTACTTTTTCCATGCGCTCAATCCTTTTCAGGGCCTTCCTTAATTCTGTCAGTTAGTTGGCGGTCCGGGACGACTTGCCCTACCAAATCTTTGTGCATCCTGGGCCTCAACAGAGTTAACTTCGATGTAGTCACGCTCGTTCCCAGAGTCGCATCT
The DNA here is from genome assembly GCA_023374045.1 of Limonium bicolor. Taxonomy (NCBI): domain Eukaryota; kingdom Viridiplantae; phylum Streptophyta; class Magnoliopsida; order Caryophyllales; family Plumbaginaceae; genus Limonium; species Limonium bicolor. The sequence goes on along the minus strand of CM041778.1, from coordinate 215,059,589 downwards.
TTCCTGAAATGTTTTCCTGATGACCAACCTCAAGGGAATTGATTTTGCTTTTCAGCTCTTCGATGATGGTGACATACTTAGCCTCCATGTCATTAGTGGACCTATGTTTTCTTCCATGGCATCAAAGGCAGCCATGTACCTTTGCTCTAAGGCTGCAAACTGGGCCTCCATGCTGACTGGATTTCCTCCCTCTACCATACTTGGGATTCGGCTTATCGTTGGAAAACAAAAGTGGATTGAGCTAAAATTCTGGACGTGAAGAATTTAGGTAAAAACTTTTTGGGCTGCAGAAAAACATATGAGCTGGAATGTTTCGAAGTTGTGGGTAGGCACTGAGAACCGACATGGGCCGGAGTGATTCATGAGCTGTGAACTAGTGCCTAGGCTGAAATTTTTGAAGAGCGTGGCTCTTGAGCCGGAATTTTCTAAGAATTGGGCGCTTGGGCCAAATGTGTTTGGGCTAGAAGTAAGCGCATGGGCCTGAAGTGATTCTAAACCATGTTTCTGGATGTGAATTGGAATTTGGGCCAGTTATTTATGGGGGCCTGAAGATGATACCCATGTCTAGGATCGTGGGTCAAACCTGAGTGAAAAAGTCTTCCTGGACTAGAATGGGCCTCGAAAAGGAAAGGCCTGATGGATTTTTTATGGATCGCTTTAGGTGGATTTTTTTTTTCATGGGCCTGGAACTAAATTGATAATTCCAATTGGGCCGAAAGAGAGCAAATCACCTAAGTCTACTTTTGGGCCGAAGCCCAATGTTTCACATATCAAACCAAAACAGAGCCTTCTGGGCCTCAAACAATAAAGCCTTAAATTCAGGTTGGGCTGAGTTGATGTAGGAAAATTCCTATCAATTCCTAGGCTGGGTATGGGCCGATCACACAAGCACAAGGCCCATACAAATTCCACATTCCCTCACTTGACACTTATCCATTCGGTATGGATCGATCCGGAGAGGTGCTTTGGGGCGTGGCCCAGGTCACCACAAAGGAATAGGGCTTGCACGCTATTCTCTTTGGGCTTCCCCACTTTTTTCACATCACCTGAAGGTGTGTGTCTAACTCGGGGTCTTTGACTGACCAAACAATGGGCTAGTAGGATAAGCTGCCAGAAAATGCTATGGGGCTAAGCCCAGGTATTAAGGGGTGTGGTTAGACGAACACCCTCCTCTTTTTCCCCCTTATTCACATCACCTAAAGGTGTGAGTCCCTGACAGGGGACCCTCAGACGGGCCCGGGGTAGAACCGGTTTGTGTGGACCCTCGCTCTCATAATGCGAAGTGCGAAATTAAAGTGCGCACAAAAGTAAACACAAAGTAATAAAGCCATAAATAAACATTTTCGAGTTAACCCTCTTTCTAAAATTAAACAAGTTAAAATTAAGAGTTTGTCCCCAGCAGAGTCGCCAGTCTGTGAGCCTCGATTTTAAACCCTATCCTATGTTGATGAAGTTGATTGGGATCTAGTCGGGTTTTAGGTCCACTTATAACCTAAGGTTAATAACTATGTCATATAACAATAATTATTAAATCCTATGCTAGCTCACTGGAACCTATTGCGAGTCGCCACCTAATTTTTACCTAGAGTAAATTAGGAAAGGTAGAGTTCGGGTTCGGGGGCTTGATATTCGACTTATTAGGGTTCAATTACTTTCATTACCCCTAGAAGTCGTTTTTCCTCTACTTAGTTTAATTACGGCTTATTACGAGTCGTTTTAAGCTAAGTGCGCGAGCTTCTGTTTTTTTTGTTTTTTAGCATTTTTTGACTGAAAATAAAAGTGAAAGTTGAAATTACCTAAACTAGGGTTTCGGAGGCAGAATTAGGTCAAATTTTGTTTCGTCCGTAGCCACGGACCTAATGTCCGTAACCACGGACCCTAGTTAATCTATGTGAAAATAAAAGTCGAATTAAACAGAAAACAAAAATTTGAAAAGTCCGGGGCCACGGACAGGATGTCCGTAGGCCCGGACATAGTTTAACAAAACCTAAATTTTTAAAATTTTAAAATCCCGCCGCCGTCCGTGGGTGTCCGTGGCCACGGACAACCCGTCCGTGGTCCCGGACCATAGGTCCGGATCCCGGACCACCCACGGACAGGGGTTTTATGGTGGTTCCCGAAGGTGTTTTCGGCTCAAAATTTATGCACGTGTAGCCTGAAAGGTGTACAATTCGTTAGTAATTGAAAGATTGCAGTTTGAAGTCGAATTATGTACGAAACTTGGCGAACAAGTAACAAGGCAGAAACAAAAGTAATTAGCAATACAGAAGCGTAAAAAGGTTAGTTTGAACCCAAAATTTGACAGAGAGTTAATAAGGTCGCGGAGAGTTAGAAAAGTAGAATTGCAACCTGTTTTACCTTCGAATTTAGGAGGATTCTTCACGTCGGGATTCTTCGGAGGCTCCGATGGTGCCGGTTCCGGATTGAGTTCGACCCGAGCCTCTGGTTGTTGATTGTTGAAGGTGTTCTTCACGTTTTGGAGGTGGTTTGGTTGATGTTTGATGATTGTTGATGTGTTGGGAGTTGAAAAATGTGTTTAGATGGTGATTTCGGGGGATTTTTGATGTGATTTTGGTGCTTGGATGTGCAAAAACGTGAAGAGAATGAGACGGCTGCCTTCTTTGAGGGTCTAGGGTTCTTGAGGTTCTTCTTTGATCATGGGATAAGGTTCCTTATATAGGCTTCCTTAAAGATAGAAAAATCCGGTAAAAACCGAGATTTACCGACGTTTTAGCTTAAGGACTTCCAAAAGGAATTTGATTATGAAATTTTACACATGGGTAAAGGATGATATTTCCGAATTTTCTAAAGTGGAATCGAATTTTTTGGACATTGGAATATTTTTAAATTCAATTTCTGTCAGATTCAATCAGAAATTGCTAGAAAATTATTGGAAATTCAAAAATCAAAATTCCAACGCCATTATGCTTCAGATGTCATCCTCTATCATGGGTTAAAATTTCAAAGCATTTTGAATTGATTTGACCCTTATTTGGAGGAGAGAGAAAGCCTATAGGGGGCTTAGGAGCCTTGAAAAATTACGAAAATGCCCCTGGAGATGACTAAGCTGTCCCTAGTACTCTGAAATGTGCCGATCGAATTGGGAACCCTCGCTACTAGCCTATTAGTAGAGACTCTCTTCCGGGGGGGTTGAAATTTTGGGTATAACACCACCAAAAGTACATCTTCATGTCTTTGTACATCTTGGCGGCTCCTGGATGGACTGACAATGTGGAACTGTGTGACTCTCGTGGGATGCGATCCCTTAGCTCAACATTGCTTCGGGGGACGCATAGCCTGTCATTCAACCGAATCAAACCATCTTCATGTAATTTGAAGTCATACTTCTTCTTCTCAAATATACCATTTTCAATCTTTTGTCTGATTTTGGTTAGGTAAGGGTCGCTCAACTGAGCGTCTCGCACCTCATCAACCAAGCTAGAAGAAGCGAGTAGTGAATGGAGCGAGTGTGCTCAACGACTCAGGGCGTCGGCTACGATGTTTGCCTTCCCTTCCTTATACTATAGGTCGATGTCGTAGTCTGAGAGAAACTCCATCCACCTTCTCTATCTCAAATTCAGTTCTTTCTGTATGAATACATACTGTAAGCTCTTGTGGTCGGAGTAGATGGTGATGCTTACCCCATAGAGATAGTGTTGCCATATCTTCAAGGCGAAGACAATGGATCCTAGCTCTAAGTCATGTGTCGGGTAATTCTCCTCATGCTTTTTCAGCTGGCGGGAGGCATAAGCTACAACCTTGCCATGCTGCATGAGTACACATCCCATTCCTTTGCCTGATGCATCACAATATACTTAAAATCCCTCTGTGCCCTCTGGAAGAGTAAGGATGAGCGATGAGGTCAATGAGTCTTTTAGGCTTTGAAATGATACTTCGCACTCGTCTGTCCATACAAACGGTGCATCTGTCTTCATCAGTGTAGTCATGGGCTTTGCGACTTTCGAGAAGTCTTTTACAAATCTCCGGTAGTAACCGGCTAGACCAAGAAAGCTCCTAATGTCGGTAACAGTCTTGGGTCTAGGCCATGATCGTACAGCTTCAATCTTAGAAGGGTCAACTGAGATACCCGCGCTCGAGATGACATGACCGAGGAATGATACCTGATCTAGCCAGAACTCGCATTTGGAGAACTTCGCATACAGCTGGTTCTCGCACAGTGTCTCAAGCACTTTCCTCAAGTGAATTTCATGTTCCTCTGCTGATTTTGAATATACAAGGATGTCGTCGATGAAGACAACAACCGAAGTGTCCAACTGCTCACTGAATAGGCGATTCATGAGGTCCATGAATTTTACTGGTGTGTTTGACAAACCGAATGGCATGACGGTGAATTCATAGTGGCCATATCTGGTACGGAATGCCGTTTTCTCTATGTCTTGCTCTTTGATAGCAATCTGATGATACCCAGAATGGAGGTCGATCTTGGAGAAGACTGAGGCTCCTTTCAGCTGGTCGAACAGATCGTCGATGTGTGGTAATGGGTATTTATTTTTGACTGTGACCGCATTCAGCTCGCGGTAGTCAATACAAAGTCGGAGGTTGCCGTCCTTCTTCTTCACAAAGAGGACCGGTGCTCCCCAGGGTGATACGCTCGGGCGTATAAACCCTTTGTCGAGAAGGTGTTATAACCCAAAGTTTCGCTGCAATTTATTTCGTCACAAGTGACTTTATGTTGTTGCATTTTGGATTTAGGACATGGGAGTCCTTTTGATTAAAGACAAGGGCAGAAGGGTCTTTCTTCTCTTCCGTTTAAATTCCCTGGTGAGAACAATCTCTCATTTATTCTCCCTTATTAATTACTTAATTTCCTTAATCATTATATCCTTTTTCCCCACTGCCAATTCACGATCTCAGTCACGCTATCCTTCCCGTTCAGTTTTGGAAAACCGTCGAGACGCTCCTCCTTCCTTGCTCTCTTCTCTCTCTCTCAAGAATACGTACATTCAAGCGCTCAATCCTGCGAGTGTGGCTTTGCAATCCGAGTTCTGTTGGTGGATTCTGCAATTTGTTTCGCCGTCTCCATTGCAATCAGGTGGGTCTTGTGGTTATCTTTTGCAATTCAGTTTGGGGTTTAGGTTTTGGAATTTTCCTCTTTCTAATTCTTGCCTCTATAATCCGATTGCCAGAATCTTCAATCCTCTGTGTGTCTGGGTTTGTTCCCTTCCGGTTGGTCTGCTTGCTGTCGGATTCAGGTGAGGGATTTGTCTCCGTTTCCGTTTCAGAATTGGTGTTGTTATCGGTTTCTGATTGAGAGCGTCTTCTCTGCGTTGTGCTCAGTAGTTCAGTGGCTGTTTGGATTGCATTTTGGGTGGCTGTTTGGATTGCATTTTGGGTCTGCGTTACTGCTGTGTCGGTGTTGGTCCTCTGCTGTTCGGATTCAGAGACTTCTCTGCTGTAATTGAGGTAGGTGGCTTATAGATTCGGCTAGTGTGTTCAGCCTTGGGGCGTTTCGAGTTTCTAGTGTGTGAACTACCTCTGCGATGTGTTTGTGAATCAGTCCGTTTGCGTTGTTTGAATAACTACAAACCCCAAGGTTGTTTTAATGCTCTACTTCTGTTTTGTTATGTTAAACCCTCTGTGTTGCTGCAAATTCGTTTCTTGAAACTGCACATTTTGGTGTGTCCGAACGTCTGTCCGAGCTTTGACGTTCGGACATACCCTGTTGCGCTTTTAATTTTCTGAAGTTTTCGCTATGTCCGAACTTCCGTCCGAGCTTTAAAGTTCGGACACAGCCTTCTGCATTCTCTGATTTTGCTTCGACTTGTGTCCGAGCATGGATGTCCGGACACAAGTTTGGACCTTACGCGTGTTTGATTTCCGAAGAACGTCCGAACATCTGTCCGAGCTTTGATGTTCGGACACCTCTGTCTCTACTACTGTTTTAAGGTTCGACCTATGTCCAAACTTTGTAGTTCGGACACATGTTCGGACATCTGTCTGTTTTCGACTTCTAAGTCTCGACTTGTGTCCGAACATTGATGTCCGGACACAAGTTCGGACATGGTACTGTTTTGACCATAACTTGCTCGTTTGAGCTCTGTTTTGACTTCCGTTTGCGGGGTTGGATTCCCCTTCTGATTTCCAAGCTATCTATGTGCCTTCTGGTGCCTTTGGTGCACATATGCTTAATTGTTTTAAGCTTCTGTTTTGGGACCTAGTTATCTCTGTGTCTGAACCTTTGGATGGCTGGTCTCGCTGTCTCGTAGCGCGCTATGTAGGATCCTTCTGTTCACGGGTGATGTTCCCCGTTCTGTTCACAGGTGTTCCACCTGTTCTGTTTACGAGTGAGGTTTCCTCGTTCTGTTCACGAGCTTGTTGCTTGTTCTGTCTGTATGCTGTGATCAACTAGTGTCCCGCTCTGTTTTCTGATTCTGACTCTGTTTAGTCCTTTGCTGTATGGACTTCTGTTTCTGTTTTCGGGCTTGCTTATGGATTCCTTTGATTCCTCTGATTTGATAATGTTTCTGTAAAATGTTTTGAGCATGCTGGTTGATGAAGTTTGTCATCTACTGGGCATAGTTGTGTGCTCATTCCCCTACTTTATCTGACATTGCAGATTGATCAGCGAGGATCACTTTGCTCAGCTCTGGAGTTTAGTTTATTTTGTTATTTCGTTCTTGGAGACTTTGTATTTGAATTTGAGCCTTTGGGCCTCTTCAGTTAGCTCTTGCTTTTGATATTCGTTTTGGTGGGTTCTGTTATTACTTTGGGATGTTACGACATCATTTTGGTTTATACTTTATTCAAGTATTCGTTTGTGCCTTATTTGATTATCTTTATAAGTCTGTTTATTAGAGCCTTGCGTTATTATGTAATAATACGCAGCGGGTAATACCCCTAACTCCTAGGCCAGTGTTTGGGGGTGTTACATTTAGTGGTATCAGAGCTCTGGGTTCTAATCTACTGGGATTTTAGGTTAGCCAGTCAGTCAGAAACGCCAGTGCTAGTGTCTGAGTTTAACTGCTTGCTGTTGGACTTTCAGAATGCCGCCAAGAAGGGCTCGAGGAAATAATGTTGCTGATGCTGTTTAGCAGTTCATGACGCAGCTCATGCAGACCATGGCTGCAGGGGGTGGACCAGCTGGAGGAGGACCAGCTGTCGAAGCAGGCCCAGCTTGGGCAGACGCTGGAGGAAGGAACGTAAGGGCGCTTCAGGAGTTCATGAAGCTGAAGCCGCCATCGTTCGATGGGGCAGGAGACCCCCAGGAGGCCAGTCATTGGCTGTCAGAGGTGGAGGACTTGCTGCGTGCTATGGGCTCTGAGGAGGAGCAGAAGGTGGACTTCTCCCCCTTTCTATTCAAGGCCGAAGCCAAGGAGTGGTGGAGGTCTATGATGGGGAAGTTCCCACAGCCTTGGACGTGGGACCAATTTACTAGGGAGTTCAACAAACAGTTCTACCCCGATGTGTATAAGGATCAACGCATTCTGGAGTATAACCGACTACGCCAGGGTCGGGATATGAGTGTGGAGGAGTATGTCAGGAAGTTCATCAGCCTGTCGAAGTTTGCACCTGAGCCTGACGAGCATAGGAAGACGAGGAAGTTTGAGAGCGGCCTGAGGCCTGATATCCGTTTTGCTGTGACGCCTCTGCGTCACAAGACCTTCAGAGACGTTGCTGATGTCGCCCTGTTGGTAGAGGCTGACTTGAGAGGTCGCCAGTCTGGCGGGAAGGACCAGAAGAGGAAGCAGTCTACTGGAGACCGAGCTGGCGACCGCGCTGGGGACCGTTCACGAGATAGAGGGGGTTCGTCTTCGTCAGCTCCTGCTCCGAAGTGCCAGGTCTGTGGCAAGTTTCACAGAGGTCAGGACTGCTACCGGAAGTCTGGAGCCTGCTTCAAGTGTGGGTCCATGGGGCATAGGATAGCTGACTGCCCTCAGGCTGAGAGGAGCAGAGGTAGCTCTGGAGGTAGAGCTGGTGAGTCTGCTTCGGGGTCCAGAGATCGAGACCGGGCTGAGCAGAAGAAGCCCCAGGGCCAGGCCAGAGTGTACACGATGGCTGGAGAGAGAGACCGATCGACTGACAGAGTTGTCACAGGTATTCTCCAGTTGTCTTCTCGTTCTGTTTTCTGCTTGTTTGACTCTGGAGCCACCCACTCTTTTATTTCTGCTAAGTTGGTGGGTGAGCTCGGTTTGCCTGTTGTGCCTCTGGGTGTTGAGTTGTGTGTGCATAGACCATTGGTTAGGGACTCTTCTATGCTTTTAAACTCTGTTTGTAAAGATAGTCCTGTGTTAGTCAGAGATAGGACTCTGTGTGCTAACCTCATCCCGATGGAGATGACTACTTTTGATGTGATTTTGGGCATGGATTGGCTTGCTGCGCACCATGCCCACATTGATTGTGCTGCTTCGAGAGTGGCCTTTGAGGAGCCGGGTCAGCCCCGCCTAGTTGTAGCAGGGAATGGACTCCCGTGCTCGCCGCCAGTCATATCAGCCATGCAGGCATTTCGTTTTCTGAGGAAAGGATGCAAGGGATATCTGTGCTGCATCCCTGAGGTTCGCAAGGATACGAAGTTGGAGGAAATTCCAGTAGTCAGAGACTTCCCAGTGTTCCAGGATGATGTACCTGGGCTTCCCCCTGTCAGAGAGGTGGAGTTCTCGATCGAGCTCGCACCTGAGACTCAGCCCATTTCTAAGGCCCCATACCGGATGGCACCTGCTGAGCTCAAGGAGTTGAAGGTCCAGTTGCAGGAGCTACTGGACAAGGGCTTCATCCGCCCTAGTGTGTCACCTTGGGGAGCGCCAGTGTTATTTGTTAAGAAGAAGGACGGTAGCATGCGTTTGTGCATTGACTACAGGGAGCTCAACAAGGTTACCATTAAGAATAGGTATCCTCTCCCTCGCATTGATGACTTGTTCGACCAGTTAGCAGGAGCTAAGGTGTTTTCGAAGATCGATCTGAGGTCCGGTTATCATCAGTTGAGGATTAAGGCAGACGATGTGCCTAAGTCCGCCTTCAGGACTCGTTATGGACACTACGAGTTCCTAGTGATGCCATTCGGTCTGACGAATGCGCCTTCTGTATTTATGGACATGATGAACCGGGTGTTCAAGCCGTTTTTGGACCAGTTCGTTGTGGTGTTTATTGATGACATCTTGGTGTATTCCAAGAGTGCTGAGGAGCACGAGGAGCATTTGAGGACTGTTCTCCAGACTCTAAGGGAGAAGGAGCTGTATGCGAAGCTGAAGAAGTGTGAGTTCTGGTTGGACCAGGTGGTGTTCTTGGGACATGTGGTCTCTAAGGATGGTATCTCCGTGGATCCGGAGAAGATTAGGGCTATTACTGAGTGGGCCAGGCCTACTAATGTTGGAGAGATTCGTAGCTTCCTTGGATTAGTGGGCTACTATCGTAAGTTTGTGGAGGGCTTCTCCAAGCTAGTGATCCTTTTGACTCGTCTGCTGCAGAAAGATGTGAAGTTTGAGTGGAGCGAGGCCTGTGAGCAGTGCTTTCAGGAGCTGAAGAAGAGGTTGACGTCTGCGCCGATTCTGACCCTTCCAGAGGGTAATGAGGGTCTGGAGGTTTTCTGTGATGCGTCCCATAAGGGACTTGGGTGTGTGCTGATGCAGCATGGGAAGGTAGTAGCATATGGCTCTCGTCAGTTGAAGCCATATGAGAAGAACTATCCGACCCACGACCTGGAGTTAGCGGCTGTTGTGTTTGCCTTGAAGATTTGGAGGCATTACCTCTATGGAGCTGCGTGCAAGGTGTATACGGACCATAAGAGCCTCAAGTATCTGTTCACTCAGAAGGAGTTGAACTTGAGGCAGAGGAGGTGGCTGGAGTTGCTGCACGATTATGACTTGGAGATCCTCTACCATCCTGGTAGGGCGAATGTGGTTGCCGATGCGCTCAGTAGGAGGGGTCCGTCTGGAGCCGTTTGTGCCTTGTCCGATGTGCAGAGGTCTGCTCTTGAGTTGCAGTGTATGGGTATCTGGGTCGTCCGTCCAGAGAGGTCCGGGGTGTTAGCAGCGTTGCAGGTTCAGCCTACCTTGATCGACCGGATCAAGGCCAGTCAGGAGCTCGATGTCAGTTTGTGTAAGATCAGAGAGAGTATCTCTTCCGGTCAGGAGTCTGAGTTCCGGGTTTCAGAGGATGGCTGCCTGAGGTTCAGAGACCGTGTTTGTGTGCCTGCAGACGACGCCTTGAGGCGGGAGATTATGCAGGAGGCTCATGGGGCCCCGTACTCGGTACACCCAGGTGGTGTGAAGATGTACCGGGACCTTCGGGAGACGTTCTGGTGGAGTAACATGAAGAGGGATATTTCAGACTTTGTATCCAGATGTCGGACCTGTCAGCTGGTCAAAGCCGAGCATCAGAGGCCAGCTGGTTTGCTTCAGCCTCTTCCCGTTCCGGAGTGGAAGTGGGAGAGTGTCAGTATGGACTTCGTTATGGGACTGCCTAAGACTCCGAGGGGTTTTGATGCAGTTTGGGTGATAGTGGACAGACTCACGAAGAGTGCTCATTTCTTGCCTGTCAGGAAGACTTTCAGTTTGCACCGCTTGGCTCAGTTATATGTGGATGAGATAGTGCGTCTGCACGGAGTTCCAGCTTCGATAGTGTCTGACAGAGATCCGAGGTTCGTGTCCAGATTCTGGCAGAGTTTGCATCAGGCTTTGGGGACGAAGTTGTCTTTCAGTTCAGCTTATCATCCTCAGTCAGATGGTCAGACAGAGAGGACGAATCAGGTCCTTGAGGACATGCTCAGAGCATGTGTGTTGGACTTCAGGGGCAGCTGGGATCAGCACGTTGCTTTGATAGAGTTTGCATATAATATTAGCTTCCAGACCAGTATCGGGATGGCTCCGTTTGAGGCCTTGTATGGCAGGAGATGCAGGTCACCCATCTGTTGGGATGATCTGAAGGAGAGAGCCGTGATTGGTCCAGACTTAGTTCAGGATGTTGTGGGCAAGATTCAGTCTATCAGAGAGCGCTTACTTATGGCTCAGAGTCGTCAGAAGAGTTACGCCGATCAGAGGAGGCGACCTCTAGAGTTTGAGGTGGGCGACCATGTGTATCTGAAGGTTTCTCCAGTTCGAGGAGTTGTCCGGTTTGGGAAGAGAGGCAAGCTTAGCCCTCGCTTTGTGGGTCCTTTTGAGATCCTGGAGAGGATCGGACCGGTTGCCTATCATTTAGCTTTGCCACCGTCGTTGGCTGGAGTTCACAGTGTCTTTCATGTGTCTATGCTGAGGAAGTATATCCCGGACCCATCTCATGTGATTGACTTTAGTCCGCTTCAGTTGAGGGAGGACTTCACGTTCGAGGCAGTTCCTTCGAGAATTTTAGCGCGGGATGTCCGCAAGCTCAGGAGTAAGACCATGCCCTTGGTGAAGGTGCAGTGGTCGGGCCTGTCAGAGGAGGAGGTGACCTGGGAGGTCGAAAGCGAAGTGCGCTCCAAGTTCCCCGCCCTTTTTGAGCAGTAGGTATGTTTAATTTTGAGGACGAAATTCTATTAAGGGGGAGGTGATGTTATAACCCAAAGTTTCGCTGCAATTTATTTCGTCACAAGTGACTTTATGTTGTTGCATTTTGGATTTAGGACATGGGAGTCCTTTTGAATAAAGACAAGGGCAGTAGGGTCTTCTCTTCCGTTTAAATTCCCTGGTGAGAAAATCCTATATTCTCCTTATATTACTCTTTCCTTAATCATTATATCCTTTTTCCCACTACCAATTCACGATCTCAGTCACGCTTATCCTTCCCGTTCAGTTTTGGAAAACCGTCGACGCTCCTCCTTCCTTGCTCTCTTTCTCTCTCTCTCAAGAATACGTACATTCAAGCGCTGAATCCTGCGAGTGTGGCTTTGCAATCCGAGTTCTGTTGGTGGATTCTACAATTCGTTTCGCCGTCTCCGTTGCAATCAGGTTGGTCTTGTGGTTATCTTTTGCAATTCAGTTTGGGGTTTATGTTTTGGAATTTTCCTCTTTCTAATTCTTGCCTCTACAATCCGATTGCCAGAATCTTCAATCCTCTGCGTGTCTGGGTTCGTTCCCTTCCGGTTGGTCTGCTTGCTGTCGGATTCAGGTGAGGGATTTGTCTCCGTTTCCGTTTCAGAATTGGTGTTGTTATCGGTTTCTGATTGAGAGCGTCTTCTCTGCGTTGTGCTCAGTAGTTCAGTGGCTGTTTGGATTGCATTTTGGGTGGCTGTTTGGATTGCATTTTGGGTCTGCGTTACTGCTGTGTCGGTGTTGGTCCTCTGCTGTTCAGATTCCGAGACTTCTCTGTTGTAATTGAGGTAGGTGGCTTATGGATTCGGCTAGTGTGTTCAGCCTTGGGGTTTCGAATTCTGGTTTCTAGTGTGTGAACTACCTCTGCGATGTGTTTGTGAATCAGTCCGTTTGCGTTGTTTGAATAACTACAAACCCCCAAGGTTGTTTTAATGCTCTACTTCTGTTTTGTTATGTTAAACCCTCTGTGTTGCTGCAAATTCGTTTCTGGAAACTGCACATTTTGGTGTGTCCGAACGTCTGTCCGAACTTTGACGTTCGGACATACCCTGTTGCGCTTTTAATTTTCTGAAGTTTTCGCTGTGTCCGAACTTCCGTCCGAGCTTTAAAGTTCGGACACAGCCTTCTGCATTCTCTGATTTTGCTTCGACTTGTGTCCGAGCATGGATGTCCGGACACAAGTTCGGACCCTACGCGTGTTTGATTTCCGAAGAACGTCCGAACATCTGTCCGAGCTTTGATGTTCGGACACCTCTGTCTCTACTACTGTTTTAAGGTTCGACCTATGTCCGAACTTCGTAGTTCGGACACATGTTCGGACATCTGTCTGTTTTCGACTTCTAAGTCTCGACTTGTGTCCGAACATTGATGTCCGGACACAAGTTCGGACATGGTACTGTTTTGACCATAACTTGCTCGTTTGAGCTCTGTTTTGACTTCCGTTTGCGGGGTTGGATTCCCCTTCTGATTTCCAAGCTATCTATGTGCCTTCTGGTGCCTTTGGTGCACTATGCTTAATTGTTTTAAGCTTCTGTTTTGGGACCTAGTTATCTCTGTGTCTGAACCTTTGGATGGCTGGTCTCGCTGTCTCGTAGCGCGCTATATAGGATCCTTCTGTTCACGGGTGATGTTCCCCGTTCTGTTCACAGGTGTTCCACCTGTTCTGTTTACGAGTGAGGTTTCCTCGTTCTGTTCACGAGCTTGTTGCTTGTTCTGTCTGTATGCTGTGATCAACTAGTGTCCCGCTCTGTTTTCTGATTCTGACTCTGTTTAGTCCTTTGCTGTATGGACTTCTGTTTCTGTTTTCGGGCTTGCTTATGGATTCCTTTGATTCCTTCTGATTTGATAATGTTTCTGTAAAATGTTTTGAGCATGCTGGTTGATGAAGTTTGTCATCTACTGGGCATAGTTGTGTGCTCATTCCCCTACTTTATCTGACATTGCAGATTGATCAGCGAGGATCACTTTGCTCAGCTCTGGAGTTTAGTTTATTTTGTTATTTCGTTCTTGGAGACTTTGTATTTGAATTTGAGCCTTTGGGCCGCTTCAGTTAGCTCTTGCTTTTGATATTCGTTTTGGTGGGTTCTGTTATTACTTTGGGATGTTACGACATCATTTTGGTTTATACTTTATTCAAGTATTCGTTTGGGCCTTATTTGATTATCTTTATAAGTCTGTTTATTAGAGCCTTGCGTTATTATGTAATAATACGCGTGTAATACCCCTAACTCCTAGGCCAGTGTTTGGGGGTGTTACAGAAGGTCTCGCAATTGCTCTTTTAATTCAGTCATTTCAGTAGGTGCCATGCGGTACGGTGCCCTAGCAATGAGACCGGTACCTGGTAAGAGATCAATTTCAAATTCTACCGCTCTCTGAGGTGGCATGCCGGGTAGCTCCTTAGGGAATACATCGGGAAATTCGGATACAATTGGTACTTCATCATTGAACTCTGGATCTCGCTCTAGGTCTTGTACATAACATAGATATACCTCGTGGCCCTTTCTAAGCTCCCGGTACATGGCCATAGCGGAGATGACTGTGGTCGAAGGCTCTCTCGGTCTCTGGCGGTAAGTTACAGTAACCCCAGAAGGACTCTTGAGCAGCAATCGATGCTCGGCGCAGAGGATTCTACCCTTGTGCCGCTCCAACCAATTCATTCCGATGATTAAGTCGAATCCCAATCCATTAAACTCGATGAAGGAGATGGGAAACGCTTCACCTTTGATCTCAATCTTGGCTGCTTGGTAGTATTTGGTACACTGTACTCGCTCCTTCGATGGGAGAGTAACCATGAATTTCGGTAGCTCATCCGCATCTAGCTTCAACCTCTTCACAAAATATGGTGATACGAAGGTGTGAGAGGCGCCGGAGTCGAATAACACATTGACTTCAATGCCGTTCACTGGGAAGGTTCCCGTTAAGATGGTGCCGCTTTTACCGGCTTGTGCTTCAGTGAGGATACTCAGGTTACCTTCGGTACCGAGTCCACAACCTATTGAAGTCACAATTGGATAAGTATTGATGGTGGACACAAGTGGAATTTAAATCAACACTGCTCTTTATTGATAAACCAACCATCATACATACCGTGTCTCTAATACACGTTACTAATACATTACACGATACTATGGATTTAATACTTCCTAAAGGTAAGGTTCAGGCATCCTGGTTTCATGTGTGTGGCATTGATTATTGTCGGTGGTGCCGTATTCAACCTGATCTTGTTGATCCCGTGATACAGCATCCTAGAGTTTCCACCCATGATTAGGACATCTCCTGATCTCAATACCAATTTCTGGGCGAGGTCCACACGCTTCTGCAAGCTATACATAAATACGGCGTCATCACCAATGGACCAAGACACTACGAGCACTCCTTGTTCAAGAGATTCTGCTGTCTCGTCCTTGTCTTGGTGTAACCCCAGTCGTCCTTCTTTCTCATAGAAGTTGACGATACAAAGGTCCGCTTCAAGTGCGGGGATCGGATCATGTTCGCATTGTTGTGCAAGTTCTACTGATTGTGTGACAAGTGTATGAAATTCTGGAGGTATTGTCGGTGGCGTTGCTCCGTCTTGTGTTCGTGTCTCTTGGTATGTCTTGGTATAAGGATTCCAGTCCTTTCCCAAGCACATCATTTTCAGCTTCATCTTTGCTCCACCGGGGAATTCGGGTGTATAAAATCCTCCTTGACTCGTTCCTAGTTCACTGCATCGTCGGATAATTGGGATCTGCGCTTCGGGTGTCAGGTATTCCCTTAATAAAATCATACCTGGTCGGATGACCTGACAATGCTCACTGGAGTAGTGGTGTGTGGTGATGTCGGTTTCTTCTTGATTTGGGTTTACCGGTATCAGATAGCAGATACTAAAGCTTCCTAAGGTTATAAATTTCATCTACGGTGAGTACTAGTTTCAACTACTTCATTTCATTTCATGCTCCATACATACTTCAATTATTTACTTATGCATTCACTCAAACAAATACTCCAATACTTAGACATGCTTCTCAAGGATTAAAGGTTTAGATTAATTACTTGGGCCGGACCTAGAACCGGACCCGTCTCGGTCTATGATATGCAAGGTAGGCTGCCTCTGAGGTGCGCCCTTCTGAGGTCCCCGGGATCCCTGTCCCTGTGGTGCATGCTGGGTCGGTGTATCGCCAGATGCAATCTCCTTGCCTTCCCTCTGCTTGTAGCTTTGGAAGTTCCCTTTTGGCTTGGCATTCTCTGGGCATTTATTAGCTGTATGTCCCGGTTTCTGGCAGTTGTAGCACTTGATTTCTCTCCCATAGCAGTCCTTGCCGGGATGGTCTTGGTTGCACTTGCGGCACACATGAGCGCGACCGTCAGAGAAGTTCTTAGTGAAACCGGAGCCAGAACCTAAGGTTTAGAGAATTAGCACATTTGTGCGTCGATATACTAGATATGATACTCATACATTTACGAATTTAAATTAGAAGTTTACCCTTAGGTGGGTGTGATCTCAGTGGCTTCGCAGCCACCGGCGCAGAAGAACCTAGTTGAAGTATGAAATACCCCGTACTTAATTAGGGTGATTAAATTACTCTAATACGATATTGAGGGCCTATTAGTGCCTAATGAATTTTGGTAAAAAGAATAAATCCAAAAGAAATAATAAAAACGCTTAAAGAGCGAAAAATGCTAAAACGAGCGTTAAGTGACCCTAGGAGAAATACAACTTTAAATAGGGTATTAAATGAATTTAAAAAGGCTTAATAATGCCTAAATAATATATGGGAACAATTCCCGAAGAAAACGGATCCAAATAATGTATTAAAACGCTAATAAAGCTTTAGTGCACGTTTTTCGAGAAAACCCGAAAACGAGACTTTAAGTGGTCAAACGAACCCGTAAAAATTATAGTTCATTAAATAACTATAAATAAACATCAATGGAAGCTTAAGAGCCATTAAAATTAAAGAAACGAGAAAATTCCGGAAAACGGGCCCGGTTAGTGAATAGTGCTAAACCGTGTAAAATAACGAGTGTTTTCTGTAAAAGACGAAAACACTCCAGCTTGTAACATTTAAGTGGGGCCGGTTTTAATAAGGAGAGCAGCCCTCTCTATTACTAGCTAGCTAGTTAAATAAAAGAAGAAGAAAAGCAAAAAGGGAAAAGTTACAAAAGTAACTTCCCTCTCTCTCCTCCCTCATTTCTTCCTTCCTCTTCTCTTTCCTCTCTTTCCTCCTTCCTTGGGATTTCTCCCTCCTCCCTCTGGTGCAGCCGATCTTGAGCTCTCTCCCCCTCCTTCCATGGCTTCTCTTCATCCTCCTTCATGCTCTAGCTACATACAAGCTCCAAATCAAAAATAAAATACATATTTGAACTCCCCTCATCCTCCTCTACCTTTCTCTCTTTTCGGAATTGCAAAAGGATGAGTTTCATCTCCATGGGTTTTCTCCATTTGAAGAGAAAATGGCATCAAAGTGTAGCTTGGAGCCTCCTCTTTCAAACAAGGTAAAAATCTCCAAGAAAAATTCACTTTCCCTCCATCTCTTGGTGTAGCCGATTTTTCACCATTTTTGATACCTTGTTTCTCCTTGTTTTTGAGCTTCATTTCAACCCTCCAATGGTGGAGTAATTCCCTTCTTGATTCAAGGGTGAGAACCCCTCTTAAAAGGCTCCAGAAAGGTAAACCCTAACCTTGTGTTTAAGCCTTAAATTGATTTAGAGTTCCCAAGGGTTTAGAGAATTAATTCAATGCATTTTTGTGTTTCTTGAATTTTGGGATGGAGTTTGGAAACTCCATTCCCTCTTGACCGATTTTGAGAAGATGAGGAGCAAGAGGAGAATTAAGGAGAGACTTGTAAATTAAGGTAAGAAATCTACCTTAAACTTTGTTTAATTCGCTTTAGGAGTTGGGAAGGGTTAAATTAAAAAATGAACCCAAACTATGTGAATTAATGTAGTTGATTGAACTTGAGGGTAATTGTGAACTTGTGTTGATTTAAGGGCTTAAATGCCATGGTATTTGAGATTTGAGTTATATTGTTGTTTGGATAATTTTGAGGATATATTATGTGCTGGTAGGACCCTTGTAAGGGTGTGGCTAGATTAGGAATAAAATTGGTGAGATTTTATGGTTTGGAAGTATGTAGATTTATGGGGAGGTTATGGCAAAATTTTGGTAGAAAATAAGTGTTTTAAGATGACTTAGTGAATTGGAGAACCTAGGTGGTTGTAGTGTTGTGTAGAGATGTTTAGTGACCTTGAAGTGGTGAATGGAGGATGGTTTTGGAAGAGGTAAAAATCTGTAGCAAATAAGTATTGAAATGCTTTGGAAAAGCTAGAAAAGAGCAAGTGTGCCAGACTTAGGAAATGAGAGTTGGGACTTGGGTTTTTAGAAGTGCTTTTATGTAGGAATGGTTTGCAATGGTCATTGATGGATTTTGTGAGGTTGGTAAGAGGTAAAAACAAGCAAGAAGGAAGTTAGAAATGCAAAAGAGTGAAAAGTGCAAAATGAGAGAACTTGGATTGTTGAATTTGAACAAGAATTGGAGTAGGGATTTGACCAAGGATTTGAGGTGGTTTAGAGCACGTTTTAGGGTGATTAATTATGTGGAAAACTTGTGGGAAGACTAGGGAAAGATTAAGGGTGGTTTAAGGATTGATTAGGGGCTGAAAAATAATGTAAGTTGCAGGTTTTAGCAGGGTCCGGGACCTAGTCCTTGGACAGAGTCCCGGACCACCCACTAAAAACAGGCCGAGAGTTCTTGCAGCACTTGGTCAGGGACTAGAGGGATGGACAAGGTCCCAGACCACCCATGAATATGTAGCCGAGAGTTAGAACCATTGTTTGGTCCGGGACTTGACCTAGGACAAGGTCCCGGACCACATGTTATTTTCACCCGAGAGTTTCACAATGCATTGGTCCGGGACTATAGGTAGGGACCAAGTCCCGGACCACCCCCAGAATTCAACAGAATGTGTTTTTAAGGGTTTAAAAGATGGGAGTTTGAATGGTATTGGTTTTAGATGATGTTTGGGAGTTGTTTGGTGACTTGTAAAGGTCTTAAGAAGTATAAACAAGTGTTGGGAGTGAATGAGTAAGTTAAGGAAATAGGAATACTTAAGTAAACCGAGATAACGGGATAACGGGGTAAGTACGGGAGTAGCATTTATGTACGTACCGTAGCACCTTAATATTAATTGAATCATTTGACATGTAAATAGTGGTTCAAGAGTGAGACTTGAGGAACAAGTGTGAACCGAGGAATAGGGATGTCAATCTTGACCCGAACCCGAAACCCGACCCGAAACAGACCCGTAAAAAGCCGGGTTCGGGTTGAGATTTTTGACCCGAAATGATTTTCGGGTCGGGTTCGGGTTGGGTCATTGAAACCCGCTTCGGGTTCGGGTTGAACCCGCTAACCCGTAACCCGAAAAAAAATTAATTAAAAATAGAAAATATGTTATATTTAATGACTTAATTAGTATTTAATGATTAATGTATGACTAAAACAAACATTTAATCGATAACATATGATTATATATTGTACATAATAATTAATGAATATTATAATATTATATTTTTTATTAAATAATCAAAAATTTAAAAAATAAAATAAAATTTTGAAAAAACGGGTCGGGTTCGGGTTAACCCACTCCGGGTTCGGGTTAAAGAAGTCCAACCCGCTCCGGGTTCGGGTCGGGTTCGGGTTGACCAAAACTATTTTCGGGTCGGGTTCGGGTTGAGCTCAACCCGACCCAAACCCGATTTTGACACCCCTACCGAGGAACGAGGGAACATCCGGTAAAGATAACCCCGGTGAAAGGTATGATTTCCTCATGCTCTGTATCCTAACTTGGTTACCCCGATTTGTGTGCTTGTTTGATTGTGTGATCACCTAACAAGATAAATGCACGAATCGGACTGTGTGTACTCCCTTGTGTTTGTATTGTATTGTTGTGGTCAGATTGTATTTCTTAACTAAAGTTTGTATAATTCATGAAATGTGGATTGGGAATGAATTGCTTGATTGTGATTGTGTGTGGTAGTGCGACTCATAGTTGAGTCTTGTGTGAGGAGAGACTCGTAGAAGGAGTCAAGTGCGAACTAATAAAATGGTGGGAACACCCTACAACTAACGAACCAATACACGGTAACATAAACCTACAAACGCACTAGAACGTGAGAAAACATACGGGAGTAGTAACCTCCCCATAACGGTTAGAGAACCGAACAACTAAATCCACACGATAAATATTAGTGGAAGTATATGAGTAACCTCTAACTAGAGGATTGGAAAGTTGTTCGAAATACGAACCTTGAGTAAAGTAATGAATGGTAAGGGATCACCAAACCCCTTAGAAATATAGTCGAGTCCCAATGAGAGGAACCGACTAACATGAGCAACGTCTCGAACATGAGAGTATTCAATAAGTTGGTTGAAACCTTAAATTTTAGAATACTAGACATTGGGGAATTCCCTAAGCCATTAGATACTATCGAGAGAGATACTTCTAGGCTAATCCTTGTGATCGTGAATTGACTCCGAGAGTGGAGTTTTGGGAATTTGAGTAGTCCGGTAATGAACCGGACATTTGAGTATTTGAGGAGCTAACTGTATAGCCCTATTTGTATTTGAGCCCGGTGGTGGGTCTTGTGTGTGACCCTGCCCGGAGGTCGTGTGATCGACTTAACATGTACCTTGAGCATTGGGTATTTTGGGAACTTGAGTATTGAGTATGGAATCGAGTATGTGAGTATTGAGAATTGAGTTGTGACTTGTGGGACTTGAGAATTTGAGTTGAGTGGGGAATTGAGTTGAGTGTTGTAGACCTTGTTGTGATTGTGAGTAAGAGTACCCAAGGGAGTGGGTAGTACATGAGTAGTTGAGTAAGGCATGGTGAGGTAGAAACCCTCAAGCCTAATTAAAGAACATATTGAACCAACCCTTGATGTGTGAAGTGCTTGTGTTCAATGTTGAACTTGATTGTGAATGTACATATATAATGTATATTGTATGCATGTTGTTGTGATAAAATGAACCGCATGCTCTCGACCAATTAGTCGGCGTACCCTCGCTAGTACGCGGGGTATGTGGAAGTCATATTCAGCGTAAGCTGACCCCCTAGGGGGAACATTTTTAGTGTGCAGGTAACCGAAGCGAATATGATCACTGTAAGAGACCGACAGCTAAGCACGGACAGACTTCGGCATTGTAGATACTCGGTATAGATCGTAATTTGAAGTTGTATTGTATAATATGGGATTAGAGTTGTATTTGGTTTAGATTCGATTAAGTAATGGAAGTATGATTTGTATAGTGTACTCGGTAAAGGCCCATCAGACCGATATTGTAATTGTTGTTGTATTTGAGTTTGGATTTGGCCTAGCTAGTCACGTGGGTGACTAGCGGCATTGTACCACCCCCGGTTGTAGATTGAATTCCGCTGCATTATGGTTGGTAATTGAGACGGGTTAGGAGGTTAATGGTATGATTACCGGTAGGGGTGTTACAAAGTAGCTCAACCGGTTTGCCCTGCTCAGCATGGGCACTACTCTCACTTGGGAAATTCTTTAGGGTTTGATTGAAGAACTTTCCCTTCTTCCTTTTCCAGCTTTTGCCTTGGTTTTGCTCCTCGGCACTTGTGTTCTTACTGTTTGCCTTGCGCTTTAGCGCAGTTTCTTCATCCCTCAATTGGCAAGTGATTTCAACGCGAGATGTCGCGTGATAACACTCCTGAAGTTTCAGGTATTAGCCGGGATTCTTATTTAAAGAGATAGAGGTAAAGATCTAAGAATTTAAGGAATCGAAATGGTACTAAGGGTTAACCGATATTTACCTGAAGGGAGGTAAACCTGGTATAGCCCATACCGTACGCAGGCGATGGCTCACCCC